>WUQG02016077.1:0-11636 GCA_011317285.2 Androctonus mauritanicus | reverse complement strand
ACCATATTTAGATCTCGTAGATAGTGAAGAATGAAGAAATAGAAAAGGAATTTAAAAAAACTTTGGAGAAATAAAAAGGTCAAAAAGGGGAGAAGTGATCAATGATAAACTAACATGGGAACCCTCTGTGGCATGGAGGTATTCTCTGGAGAGAGGAGGAGGGAATTGAGTGACTAGTATAGATCTGTCTAAGAAAATGGTGGACCCTGATATGAAAATGATAATATGGGGAATTGGTTAATGGTTATTACTTTTATTGGCTGGACCACGTTTTAAGAGTGGGACTATACACCGCTTAAAAAATTTTTTAAATCTTCTTGTAAATAATATAAGCATTGATGGTTACCATGGTGATGTTTGAATTTTTAAAAATGATGTTCTAGTTTAATTGTCTTTGATTTTGTTTTAGAATGTTTCTGTTTTGTTTGTTCTGTTAAGTGTAATGAGGATGTAAAGATTACATCGAAAACTTTAGCGAAATAAAAAACCAAAGAGTTCTTAAAACCATACTGCAATTGGGGCTGTTTTTCTGGAGAGTCTTAAGACATTGGTTTTTGCAGTTTACTAGTTAAAAAGTAAAAAAAATGAAGAATTAAGAATTTTTATTAATTTACCATCAATAAACGTATTTTTATAACAATAACTTTATTTTTAGGTGCTGATTGTACCTGGTGATATTTCTTATCCAGAAAATGCAGAAAAAGTTGTAAAGGAAACTATACAACATTTTGGAAAATTAGATATTTTGGTTAATGAAATATCTTAATTAAAAATATATTACAATAAAAACTGGATTAAATATAATTTATTGAATCATTTCAGATAAATAATGCTGGTATTATTAAATCAGGAGAATTAGAAAAAACAACTCTGGAGGAATTTGATGAAGTAATGAGGGTTAATGTTCGAGCAGTTTTTCATATGATGCAGTTATGTATTCCTTATCTTGAACATACAAAAGGTAAATGCTTATTTGATTATATAAAATAATAATCACAAAATAAAAGCATTATTTCTTTATAGGAAATATTGTGAATGTTTCTAGTATTGCTGGGATAAGAAGTGTAAGTGTTATTATGCACAGTATTTTTCTTTTCTTTTGCCACAAAATAAGAAATAATCATATGAATTATATTATTTATCTGCATGAAAAATATCTCCTACAATCACTTCACAAAACATTTAGATTTTAAGAGATTTGTCCAAATCTCTTAAAATTTGGTGATTTAGAACAAAAGCTTAGCAATAGCCAAGCATTTTCCAATTAATTTTTAAATTCCTGTTGTATTCCATTCTATGATAGTCATTCAAAGTTATATAATGTCTAACCTTATTAAAGAAAATATTATACTGAATTATTAATATAATTACAAATTCTTTTAAAATAATAATAATAATAATAATAAACCTGGAGTAGAAAGGAACTCCATGGCAGACACCCACACGACCTTCAGAAACACTTTATAGACACCAAGGCATCAAACAGCTGGTTAACCAGGGGGGATCTATTTACAGAAACAGAAGGGTTCATAATAGCAATACAAGATCAGGTAATAAACACGAAAAACTACAGAAAATACATACTGAAGGACAGCACATTAACAAACAACACTTGTAGAAAATGCCACATAGCACCTGAAATGATTCAACACATTATGTCGGGTTGCAAGCTTGTTGCACAAACAGATTACCTGCATAGACACAACCAAGTAGCAAACATAATACACCAAAAGCTTGCAACCAGACATAAATTAATACTCACACTTGCACCATATTACAAATACGTACCAGATACAATCTTAGAAAACTCGACACACAAGATGTACTATGACAGAACAATTTTAAAAGACAAAACCATATATCACAACAGACCAGACATCACTCTCATAGACAAGCAAAACAAAGTTACCTACATTATAGACATCTCAATACCACACACACATCATCACCCAAAAAATAAATACAAATAATTCTCACAAGAAATTAAGTGTCTTTGGGGAATGCAAAAGGTAGTCACAGTATCCATCCTTGTGTCCGCAACAGGAGTAATTCCTCACACTCTACACGAAACCTCAAAACACTAGATTTACACCCCAAGACATACCTAACACTACAAAAGGCATTACTACTCAATACATGTAACATAGTAAGAAAGTTTCTCAGCACTGAAACAGACAGTTAGTTAACATGTAAAGTAGCTATGTTTTGACTCTTGTCCGACATAGCACTTTGCTCCAGAGTTATTCCGTACTCACATTGATGTACCCCAATACAATAATAATAATTTATATAAATTCAATTTGCATAAATTCTTTAGGAACATAAACTTAGGATGTGTCTATATTATATATACAATTAAGTAAAGATATAAATATTTATAATCAAAACAGAAAGAAAAATTTTATATTTATGTGAAACAAAATTAACCTATATTAAAAATTATATACAAAAAATTTTCTTATGACAATTTTAGATAATTGTTATAATAATTTATTACTATATCTAGACAATTAATAATACATGTACAATTATACAGATAGCATGCATCAAGAAAAACAGTATATATAGATGCTTTTCTAATTACAAATGTTCAAGTTAGAACTTTGATATATACACAAATGTAATTTATAAATTTTTTTAAAAATTCAAAAACCTTACAAAAATTTTAGATTACAAAAGCAAAATAATCTAGCGACAAATATATCAAGCATATTATATACTTATTTAGTATGTTAGCAGAGTATTTCAAGATGGCAGAGCATCCATAAAAATTTTCACTTTATAGTTTAGTATTTATTTCAGAGATTTAAAAAATAAGACACTATTGATTGGTCCAATCAACAGTATATACTGAGTTTTTATGAATTTTGGATGTAGTATAAAAATAAATTTTAATTATGAATTTTTCAATTTATGAATGAATTTCAATACTAGTGAAATATGATCTACAGTAATATCTTAGAGTTACATAATAGGTGGAACTAGGAAGCATACCATAAATCAGGGTACCTACAGATTCCCAAATCTAATTTCATATGTATTACGTTCTTACCTGGCTCTTTATTACCAAGGAAACAACAATTATAAAAGTTTACAATAGGTAGTTGTAACTAATGATTCTTAATCAATAAATCAGCAAATGAAATTTGTACATATGGACTATATAACTGTGAAACAAATAAGTGGGTGAGGGACAGAATGAAAATTACATATTTCTGAATTTACATAAGTCGAGATATTACGGTGTTCTTTACGCTATCATGAAACATTTATTGTATCAATCAAACTAAAATAGAATGATTTATAGAGTTAATACTTCAATACTTCTTTTTAGTCAATACTTCTCTTTAGAATGATTTATGCAAAATTTTATTCTATTTTACTTTAATCAAACTAAAATAGAAAAAAATTTGAATTTTGTTTTGAAATATAGATTATATATTTAGAATTTGGTAATATATACAGAAATAATGCATTATAAAATTATTGAATTTAAAGATTATGTGTTATAAGTTATGTATTTCTATGCTCAATTTTTAAATTTTTATAAAATCTAGTTTATATATATTTAATGTTATATAAAGTGAGGCATAGCTATATAACTTGATGATATCTAGTAACACTTTAATTAAATAAATTACTACAGTAAAATTCAATTTTTTCCAATTTCATAATAATATGAATTAATTAAATCCATATCTCTGCTAAAAATTTTTACTGCTTAAGTGCAGTGATACTTCGATTATTTAATATGAATTAAATTATAAAAAAGAAATATATTCTTCAAAATGAAACAAGAAGAAAAGTATTAAATTTTGATTAAATTATTAATCTCACGAGAATTTCATTCTCTTTCTAAATAAAATACAATATACAAAAATTACGAAAACTAGAATATTCATATAATATAAGCATAACATTATTAAGTGACTGTTATATTCATTTTTGTTTAGTCCACAATCTTAATATGGCATCTAGATTCATTAATAATTTTGAAGGTTGATCTCTTATATTATAACGGGATGGTAACTACAGAAGTATATAAACACATATGTTTTTGCAGTTGAAAATTCTATCTACAGACTTTCCCATGCAAAATAAGGGATTGGTCTATCTGACTTTTCCCATGGGTTCTTAACTATATTACATGAAAATTTTACCATCTAACATTGAAATTTGAATTTTGATAATATTTTCTAATGCAATAACGAAATAATAATATTTTGAAATACATAAAATAATAATAAATTTTGTTTTATCAATATTTTAAGAATATTAATTTGTTTATCAGATAAGAAGTAATAAATTTTAGTAAAGAAAAATTATTCATATATATAATAAAATTTTAAAGAACTTTTTAAATTCCTGAGCAATTTATATCGATTAATTGCCAATTTGCCTCTTTTAATAGTGTATTAAAAATTTATAAAATATAGCATTAAAATCATTTATATTTCATCATATAATGTAAATTTTTGTTGTTTTTAATAAAAAAAAAAAAAAAAAGATAAATTTATCTGAAACCACAAAGCAAGCAGCTAGACATTTATAAAATATTTAAACACATTCGTAGGCAATGACATGCAGAAAGTACACATATATAAACTGCATAGTATTTTAACTTGCATACTAGGATAGATGGAAGGTGCATAATAGACCTGTGTTGGTCGCAGTGCTTGGGCTGCATAGGCCCCTCCCTCTCTACTACTACTAGGATAGATGGAATAAATATGGAATACAAATTCTCAATATTATCATATCTGAATTGAAAAACAGATGAAACAAACATGATTTTCCATGGATAAAGGATTACCTTTCTATATTGTTGAACAATAACAATGTATTAAATATATACAGTTCTATGAAATTATAAAGCATTTCATAATGTATCTAAATATATTATCATTCATACAAGATTTAGACTGAAGCTTTTAAATGAAAAATAAACTGCATAGATAATATTCTATTACAGTCAGCAATGAATTACAAAAAAAGAATTTTTTTTCATTCAGCAAAAGTTCAATGGATATTACTATATCAAGAATTAACAATGCTAAAATTTCATATTATTAATTTCAAATTTTAACAATATATAAATTTGAAGATGTAAATAAAAACTTCAGGTACTTCATATCAGTAATCACAGTCGATTCGCGATACGTTGAATTGTTGAGAGTGGGACCAACATAAAACATCAAGTTATTGGAAGTTTGACTAATAGCAAATGATTAGAATCTAATGTTAGGTATTGGAACCACGTGAAAACTTTGACACAAACAAACTTCGATTCATCAGATTGTGACTTATTGCAAACTGATTGTAGTTAAAACATAATATTTGACTATATCCATGATAAATGATGAATTATTAAACATCATCTACAACTTTTGTTATAATCTGATAAGTTTGATATTATAAGGCATATTTTTCATTTTAATATCAATAATTATAAAACAAAAATATTTTTTGACAAAAAGTTGCCATTATATAATATCATATCCAATCATTATTTTTTAAATTTTTCAGAAAATATATGAAATTTTTCTGTTAATAATCTCTATTAGTTTTCCTTTCAACATAATCATTTAAAAGAAATATTTGTTATTAAAAATTACTATTTATAAAAATTTAAACATTTAGTAGTTAATAAAATTTATTAGTGTCACTACCAACAGGATTATAAATTTCTTTTAAATATAATGGAAAACTATATATCCTTAGTTATTATATTTTGAAAGTACAGGTAGTTCTTGGTTTATGAATTCCTTGGTTTGCAAATGTTTTTAAATATGAAGTAGCAAAAAAAAAAAAAAAAATAGATGAATGGCAATTGCAAAAATAAATGATAAATATTCATTAATAGGCATTTCAAATCATACCTGTAGCTATACAATACAACTGAGTTTGTAGTATAAACTGTTGTTATGGATTGGAAAAATTGAAATGGCAGGTTAAGAAGCAGTAGTAGCACTCTTTAGTCACAATGATTTCACTAGCACATTATGTAAATAACGTTAATTTCTGGATTGCGCATACGACAATAGCTCATCTATATTAAAGATCATCTATTTAAATAGAACTTAAACTGCCAAATTAATCCCTTGATAATTTAACAGAAATTTTAGTACAATGGGTAATTGGTTAACAAACTGTTCGGATTATGAACAAATTGGATAACGAACACTTTTGTGAAAGATTTTTTATGTTTGGACAACGAATACATATTCAGATAACGAACACCTCACAGAACAAACTGTGGATCCATGGACTGACGGAATGGCAGGCTTATATCTTGTACATTTGAGGACTTACGGATAAGGATGGAAGAACAATGGTTTTTCCTGATTAAAATGAACTCTGAGACAACTTAAAAACAAATCAAAGATTTATTAAAGGAAGTAAGAGAGAGTTTTTACAATTTTTTGGTGTTAGAATGGTACCCATACCAGGTTGAAGTCAATAGGCTTGGGATCTCTACTATGATAATGCTATTAATCACTTCCAAAAAACCTTAAAGAGAGAAAAACAATAGACATTGGACAGATTCTTTAACATCTCACAAATGGAAAATAAACATGATAGCTGAAAATGCAAGAGTATATGTGTATATATTATTGTTATTATATATAAATAAATGTAGTAAGAAATTATATAATTTTTTGGTCTCCAGAATAATTTAATCAAATTCCCATAAAAATCTATAATAAATTGATGATCAGTTAACGAACACAGTCTTTGAATGGATAATGTTCATTAACCGATCACTCACTGTAATTGGAAATAATTTAAATTAACGTTAGCACTATCATGTAATTAATAAATGCACTAATGATTAAATAAAAAGAGTGGCGCCATCTATGAATTAATGACTAAATTAGAATTTTTAATTATTTTATCTGAAGAAAAAAAATCTGCCTTAATCTTTTGAGATTTTATACCATCCCAAAAAACCCAGATCCAATCTTTTAAAAGGATTGAATTCCTTTGAAATGGTAACACAAAGGTCCTTGATTCAATCCCAGATTGAGAGAGATTTTTCTTCAGATAAATTAATTAAAAATTCTAGTATAGTTATTAATAGATAGATGGCACCACTTTTTATTTAATCATTAGTGTATTTATTAATTAAAAAATGGCATTAGCATAAATATAAATTCTTTCCAATTATTAAAATGTTTAGATCTTATTTGGATATTTCCCTTGAAGTTTCGTTTAAAAAGCTCATTTATTAATTTGTCAATAACAATGAAGAATAAAAATTCTTTAACATTTGTATGGCATAAATAATTTCATTATTATTATAATTTGCTTGATTTAAAGGCCTTATTTTTATTTATTTAAATAAATAAATCAATCATTCTTCCATTATAAACTATTGATTTTGTTGACCTTTACTTAATTTTATTATAGTCAAATTTCATTGTTGAGAACGAAATTTCTGTTTTTAGTATTATATCTATGGGAAACTGATTCTTGGCTTATGAGTTTTTACTTTATGAGCTCATTCCTAGAACAAGTTAACTCATAAAATCAAGAACTGCCTATATTTTTATAATATTTCTTATGAATTTAGTGAGACTTTAGAATTTCATTAAATTTATAATTCATTCATTTAAAATAAATCATACTATTCATTCTCATTCTTTTTTGTCCAAATTATGTTATAGACATTTTGATAAAATTGTTTGTTAAACGATAATACAGGAGTTATACCAATAGCTGCATGATTTCTTTGCATTTCTAAAAACGATTTCATTACAAACTGGTTCATGTCACTTATATCTGGATGAGACTGAAATTCATTAATCTAAATCAAAAGTTATAAATATGAGATTCAAATTATAGTTTTATAATTCTAATTAAAATATAAAATGCATATCAACTTACATTCATCCAACGACATTCTGAAATCTCTTCAGCACATTTTCTGATGTTACCACCAACAGGTATCATATGGCAAACAAAATAAATATCACTGCAATCAAATAGATGTTTATGATGATGACGAAACAAGATTAAATCTTTAAATTCTGTCTCTATTCCAGTCTCTTCTAATACTTCTCGTTTTGCAGTATCAGCGATATCTTCACCTGAATGAATATTAATATTTTTGACAAAAATTAATAATAATAAAATTATGTATTTTAACAAAACTTAGTTTCAATATATTCTATATATATATACACAGAATAAATATATCTATTTATATCTTTCACCTGGATTAGCATATCCACCAGGAAATTTCCAATAAGCTTTTACTCCATATTTTTCCTGAATGACTAAAACCTCATTTTTATTGTTGACAACCAAACCTCCGACTCCTGAAAATTTATTTTATTCTTATATATACAGTACAATATATACAGAAACAATTTATCTTAAATTAGTTGTTCTAAGGAGATATTTTCTTTTGGTTAAAACAATCAAAAGTTAATTATTAGTCCATATTTGAAAATTATTTTTTATGATTATGCAATACAATCTCTAAGGTTTTCATTATTTCAGTTAATAATATAATATTTTATTCACTAAAATGAAAATAAAAATTTATTGTTTAATGTACACAAAAATATTTTAGATTTATAATCATGTTCTCTTTTCCTTCTGCCATTTTAACAATTTATTAATTTCTATATATTCTCAACAGTCGACAGAAACACATGATATTTGAAAACAAATATACCATATATGGATATGACACTTTGGCATGCCATTTTTCCTATCAATATTTTATTCATTTATTTATTGTGTACATATGATATATAAATACAGTCAATTCATGATAAGCTGAATTTGTCAGGACTGACATAAAACGTTGAGTTACCAGAAGGTCAACTAATTGCGAATGATTAAAATCTAATGTTAGGTATTGAGACCATGTGAAAACTTTGACACATCACGAATTGACTGTATATATATTGTATATATAAATATACAAAAATATATATTGTATATATATTTGTGTACATTGCATACACATGAATATATATATTTATATATTAAATTATCATTATTATTATTATAGAACTGAAATATTGGAGATTATAAATTATTTAGAATTTTATTTTGTCAGGTACTTTCTTAAATAAATTACTTTAGATATATTGTAGTTAGTTTTAGTAGTTCATTTGTAATTCTGTTTTTAATAAGCTGAAAAAAACTTGTTATTCAAACAGATTTTTGTATTCTGTCACTGCAATATTACCTATTTAATTCAGAAGTTTAATAAATTTATTTCTTTTTATTTTGATGTGAAATAAAGTTTGATTTATTTAGATTAACTAACATTAATTTTAATTTTATAATTTTAAAATGGAGACTGACATTATAACAAGTTAGTGATCTGCTACTGATTTTTTGCTTTTGTGTTTCAAGATGTATTTTCAGAATCTTTAATATAAAATGCTTATAAATTACTTATATTTGGAATTATAATGTTTATGGAGTAGTTTTTATAAAGTATATTTAACTTGTTATAAAAAATTTGTTTATCTGTGATTATTTCTATTTCCTGATAGTTTGAGTTTGGGACATAGAAAATGATATCTATGATTTATTTGTAATATTGCAATGTCTAAATATTAATAATATAATTATCCTGTACATTAAAATTACTTATCTATATGAGTATGTGGATATTGAGGCAACAAATTTGGTTCAGAACTTGGCAACCATTTTGTTAACATAAGATATGATGCTTTAGCATGATGAAATTGAAAACCATGCTGTAAAATTATAAATTTATATTTATAATGAAAAATAATTATTTCATTAAAATAAAACAAAATTCACAAATAAAGCAAAATTAATTCAAAAATGAATAATATAAAAAAAATTATACTTACATTTACAAGAATTGGTATATAAGAAGCTTTGCTTTGAGGTACATGGAACCATACACCACGAATGCCACTTTTTAACCATTCATTTAAGGAAGCTAAAAAAAACAATTAAACCCAAATATATCTTTTCTTTTTACAAGAACAGTTAAAAGCATAAAATACAGGAAGTTCTTGGTTTATGAATTCCTGCTCAACAAGTTCTTGAGTTTGCGAGTTTTTTTCTAATATGAAGTATCAAAAAAATTTAGCATATGAATCTTAATTGCAATAAATAAATGCCAAACATTCATGAAATTGCTTTTTAAATTTATATATGTAGCTATACAATACTGTATGACTGGATTTTGTAGCAAACGTGCTCTGGTATCTGCTACAAAATCAAAATAGCAATCAAAAACTAGAAGTAGAGCACTGTCTGCTTAGTTTACTGATATATTATGCAAGTTCCCAGTTTCTGCATAATGCAATAGTTTATCTGTATAAAAATTCATCTATTTTACCTGTTAATAATAATGAAAAATAAATGTTTTTTAACATTTATGTGATATAAATAATTTCATTATTATTATAATTTGCTTGATTTTAAAGAATATAATTTCTTTATATAAATAAATCCTTGTCTCCTCATAAACTATTGATTTTGTTGACCTTTACTTAATTTTATTATAGTCAAATTGCATTGTTGAGAGTGGAGCCTCTGATTTTAACATTATATCTATGAGAAATTGATTCATAGTTTAAGAGTTCTTATTTGCAAGCAATTTCCAAGTCTTAATTAATTTGTAAAGTCAGGAACTATCTGTATTTGAGAAAAATAGCAATAATTTTTTATTGTATTACTAATTCATAAAGTTATAATTTATCTTCAATTATAAATATTTTTTTGCTATTTATATCAGAAAAACCAAAACAGGAATAAGAAGTTAAATAAAATACATAAACTTTATATAGCTAATGATGAAATATTGGTTATTTTGTTTACCTAGGTTTATATAAAAAAATTTATTCTATGACAAGCAACTTCCTAGATGTAGCAAGTAAAATCAATTGGTATCTAAAGAAAAATCAAGTAATTTTCATGTTAACTGATTATAAACATACAAAATATAAACCACCAATGTTGTATCTTACATGAACTATCTGACACATTTATAAATGTCTCATATTTCTTTCTTTATCATATCTTAGATATTTAGTCATTAAAATTAGCATGAGATTAAAAGTTCAAATTTTGTAATAATATGCTTTTCATTGTGTATATAATAATCAGTTTTTCTTCTGATCTTATAACATTAAACATAGAAATAATTGCTTATTTGTTCATAAATTAAGCCAAGAACATTTACATATTCCTATTAGAATATCAAAATTTATAGATTATACATGCAATTACTATATTTACTAGGAATCCATTTTTGCAAAGTTTTCAACTCCATCCAAAATTGCTTTTGTTTCTATGATTCTGACTTCACAATCCTGTTTTCAACTTCATAAAACCATCGTTAGTCTTTCCATTTAATTTAAATATATTCTTATAAACATCTGCTTCTCTACTTTTACACTGCTTATTTTTTAAAAAAACAACTTTTACTTACAGTTTTAGCTCTTTAAGCAGCACTAATACAGTGAAACCTCTCAATAGCGGACACCTCTGGGGAACAGAAATTTGTCCGCTATTGAGAGGTGTCCACTATTGAGAATAATGGCCATCTGAGCAATCCATTTTTTCGCTTGGTGTGATTTCGCACGATACGAATTTTCGCGTTATATGAGTAACAAAGTCGATAAATTTAG
>WUQG02016066.1:0-11637 GCA_011317285.2 Androctonus mauritanicus | reverse complement strand
AGATAAAATTTAAATCTTTTTCAATTTATTTTCTTTGGCAATCTAGTTCAGATGCACTCTCGAAACCAATGTCGTCCGTCTGCAATAGTTTAGATATTCACCACCAAGTTCCTGAAGAATATAGAGTGGTAATGTCCAATGGCCACTCTACCCGTTCTGGCTACTTTACCCTGCTCTCCCCTACATAAATATACAGTGCATTCGAAAAGTAATTATACACCTATATCACTATAAGTACATAAGTGTATAGTCACTTTTTGAACACACTGTGTATTTATGTACCCGTATAAATATATTGTTTTCTAATTTCTTCTTCATGTATAATTAAACCAAGAACTTGGAATTGCTTTTAAAATACACAGATAAACATGAATTTTTTTCCATAAAATCTTCATAAGTGTTCAATGTCTCTCCCCTTCAAATGCTCGGCATATAGCCATACGTTAGGACAAGTCATCCCATACAGATGCCAGCATGTCTGGAGTCACTGCTGCTGTAATCCGATTTCGCATTTCATCCACAGTAGAACTCCATCATGTTGAAAAATGAAGGCATTGGAATCGAGCTGTAACTGTGAGAAAAGCCAGTTCTTTAGCATTTCCAAGTACAGACAGTTCTTTGGCAGTTCCAAGTAGACATGTGACTGTGTTACTCAAAAAGAAATACGGGCCATACACCTTTCTTAGAGAAACTGAGCACTTATGAACATTTTATGTAAAAATTCATGTTTAGCTGGGTATTTTATAAGCAATTCCAAATTCCTGGTTTGATAAATAAAAAATTTATACCCTTTTGAAATCGGATGATTCTTTTTGAAACACCCTATTTTTAATCGTAACTCTATGCGAGGATGGAACGAGTATATACTTACATCCACACAGATAAATTATTTCCTTCTAAGAATATGCATAAATATATATCTTTAGATTAGCAAAAATGCTGAAAACAACTTAAAAATATTTCCATCTGTCAATAAAAGTGCCACAAAAAAATCTAAGTAATGTTATAAGAAAAAATTTACAAATATCGACTCAAAATTTCAAAGACATGTTTTCCGAATTTGCAAAATAAATAATACTTCCATTTTTGATTTATCCTACAAAGAAGAAGAGAAACGTAATATATATTTAATTTCAGATAAAAATTTTTAAAAATTTGAAATTTTTGCGGAAGTTCCTATGGATTCATTTTGGACAAACAATATTCAAGACTAGCATGAAAATTTATCGGAAAAAGCAGTAAGTATATATCGTTACAGTTTTCTCACTTCAAAAAATAGGATTTTCAATCATAAATAATATTAAATGTTCAAAATTTCAAATTAAAGGACGATATGAGAGTAGCATTGTCTCATATCAGATCTAAACAAGAAGAAATAACACAAAACAAATAGGCGCATCTCGTTATAATAACATAACTTTTGTAAAATCGATATCATTGATATCAATTTAAGCTATAGGAATTTCTATAAGATCATGTAGAATCCTACTGATTAAACTATAGGAGCTTCTATAAGATATTCTAAGTACCTACTACTAAGTTTTGTTGTTTAAGCAATACAGAGTTTCTGTAACATCCTCTATGATTTTAAATTATAGAAGTTCTTTAAGATCTAGAATGCTTCAGTTTAAGCTAAATGATTCATAATAAGACTCTTTAGGATCCTACAGATTAAGCCTCTATAAGATCCTCTAATATCCTATTGTTTAAGTTATAGAAACCATAGAAGCCTCTTAAATTTATCTAATATTCTACTTTAAAAAAAGCTCTGTAAGATCCTTTACGAGCTCCTAAATACCTCTAGAATCCTAAAGAATAAGCTGTAAACTAAAGGACCTTCGAAAAGAATCTCTAAGTCATATAGTTAAAGTTATATGAGCGTCTTTATGTTATATTGAACGTGTTTTTGTTTCCTTTATTATTTCTTGGGATTGTTTTATATATATAGTAGATTCTCTGTTAACCGGCTTCTATGGTACCGGACCTCAAGTCGGACAAACGAATCGCCGGTTAATCCGTAAACACATGCAAAATATGTTTGTCAATCTAATAAAATACAATATATATTTAATATATATATCGTTTTGTTAGTTAGCTTTCGACCTACAAATTATCTAAGTAACATTTACATAGATAAAAAATCGGTTAATCTTCATTTTCCATTATGATTTAAATTCGTTTTTTGAAGCAAAATCATGACAAATTTTGACAGTAATTATTTAAATAACAGCTGAATTATCTTCTATTCAATATATCTTATCGCAATTTCAAGTACTTTCTTTCTTTCCAGCTTTTTCTTTTTTTTTTTTATTTTTATTTCTGTCCATACATAGCGCGACGAAAATGCGACCGATTAAAGCCAGACCGGATAAGAGGGAGTCTACTGTATATATAATTCAGTTCTAGTCCAATAAGTGGAATTTTAATATAATTTTTCTCTTATTTTTATAAACCCCTATCAATATATGAGAGTCGTAATATTATTGTTTTATATATACAACGATACACTGTTGTTACTGTTGTCATTACACTGTTGTTTATATACAGAACCATACAATGAATATATTTAATTATAAAAAAATAATTTAATTTTTGCTATACGATCTGTTAAATTCGTTGTCGTGCCACCAAAATAATGGCATTCCGTGATGTGCCACGAATTCCAAAATGTTAAAAATCAATTGGCCTAGATGATCGGAATGTGTTTAAGGATTGTTTAGGAGGAACGAAAATAAAATAGTTTTAGATTCCTTACTAAATTTCTACCAATATTATAATAAAGAATTCAGGATAGAATTAAAAGATAATTAAAAAATAGGATTAAAACTTCACTAGCGTAAAGATATGATCAAATCAAAGACAGGAGAAAAATTGGATCAAATTCGTATCCGTATGAATTAAAATGTAACGAATAAGTGACTTAACTATTGTATTATATTGTAGGAAAGAGGGCTTCAAACAGCCTCGGAATGAGATTGTTTGAAGCCCTCTTTCCTACAATACAATGCACTACAATTGATCATGGTGGTCACAGTGCTGATGCCAGGCATCCGGGTGGCCTGGAATCAGAACTTCCTGGGTTGTACAACGCCCAGAAAGTGCTGGATTGTACAATACCCTAGTGGGGATCCTCCCATAAAAAGTCCCATGTTAATCACGAAAGACAGTATCTCCAAACAGTACAAAGAGGGACAGTAAAAAGATCTTCCGTTGCAGAAAAATGTAACCCCAGAAGATCATACCTTAGCCCTGAAAGAGCCGCACATTTACACAAAATATGAAGAGGAGTTTCATCTCCTTCCTGATATCTTCTATAGTTGAGATTATTAGCAATTCCAATTAAATGAAGATGCCTTCTAAGATGACAATTCCTATATAAGATGCCTCGTAACAATCCTATCTTGGTTTTTATGCAATGCGAGCAATTCTTTAGTTCTCTGTAAAGAAGGACCTAAAATAAGAGCTTTTGCTTGTCTAAATCCAGGAATAGACCTCCAATGGGTGGAGTAACTCAACTAGCAATGCCTCAACAATATTAAGAGAAAAATTTTTAAATAAAAATATGCCTAGCCTTATTTCGGTATTGGTACAGACACGTATTAAGCATTAATATTTATATTTGAATGTTATAAAAATGGCAAAAAAACATTTTTTAAATCTTCTGAATAAATCTCTTTTAATGTTTGTCAGAATTTGGAATATGCGATTAGCTAATTAACCAATAAATTGGTGAAATAGATTTATGGAAATTAATTTATCAAGTCTGTTATGTATGCTATTAAAGGCCGAGCCATTACCGAAAACCCGATTATGCTACAAATTCGTATTTTTCTTTAAAAAGAAAAAATAATATTTTCTTTGCTAATATATGGCGAATTTTTCAAATAAAGTACTCGGCATTAACAATTTAAAATCTATGCTATCAGCAAAGATAAGGTTGGTCTTCCATTCTTTTTTTTTTGTAACTTATAGATTCGACTCGATAACTTTTATCGCCTTTTATTAAACCAGATATCGCGTGTTGACGACGAAAATTTAAAGTTGTATAAAACCCTTCTTTGCCATATAATTCATAAATTGAATTCAAAATTAGTAATTCATTTTGTATCGAATCAGTCGATAATAATTGTTTTTGAACCGTTGAAATGTTACAAATAGAAATATAAAAGCTACTTAATAAAGTTATGAGTCTCTATAAGATTCTTCACGATGCTTCAGTTTAAGCTATAAGAATCTCTATAAGATCATGTAGAATCCTACTGATTAAACTATAGGAGCTTCTATAAGATATTCTAAGTTCCTACTAGTTATGTTAAGGACACTAAGATCGTTTAAGTTTTGCTGTTTATGCAATACAGAGTTTTTGTAAGATCCTCTAGGATTTTAAATTGTAGGACGTTTTAAGATTTTCTAGAATGTTTCAGTTTAAGCTAAATGACTCACAATAAAACTCTTTAGGATCCTACAGATTAAGCCTCTATAAGATCCTCTAATATCCTATTGTTCAAGTTATAGAAACCATAGAAGCCTCTTAAATTCCACTAATATTCTACTCTTAAAAAAGTCCTATAAGATCCTCTAGAAACTCCTAAGCCCCTCTAAGATCCTGTAGAATCCTGTAAGAATTCCTGTAGAGGATAAGACAATAGGACAGGAACCTAATCCATGGGACAATAATCTTACAGGAACCTTCAATAGGACAAGGATCCATGTAGAGTGTCCTTGTCTTATTGAAGGTCCCTGTAAGATCTAGGATCTTTAGAATCCTAGAAGATCTTACAGGGACCTTCAATAAGAATCTTCAAATCATATAGTTAAAGCTATATGAGCGTCTTTATAAGCTCCTCTAGGATTCAGGAGTCTATTTAAGTAAGGCCTACTTTAATTAAGTTAGTATTTAGGTCTTATTCGGAGCAATATAAATGAATGACTGTTTGAATTCCAAAATCTGTGATCTTTCGGATAATTATAGCGCGTCGGATTGATCCGATTTCGGATTATCCAGAAAACTAGCAAAAATAATTCGATCTACAAATTTATTTGGATAGAGAAAACTAACAAATTTATAGATTTTTGATCGAAAGTGCGTAATCGTTTCAATGGACAGTTTGAAATAACGTTATATCGATATTATAATCAATCAAAATCACAATTATCACTAATAATATTTTTCGGGACCATTCGAATCATTAAATTTTTGATTAATGAAACTAAACTATCATTTAAACTTCATCAAAAATCCATGGTGGAAAATAGATAAGTTTAGTTGAGTGGAAATTCGCTAGAATGTTTAGTTAATTGGTATCATCATCTCCTTTCTGGATGATCCAGTCCAAAGGGGAAAAAATGGGATTCACTACCAAGAAAAATCAAATATACTTCTAACTAATTATAAGCCAAAAAAAGGACAATCAATCAGGACCCAGGTGGCCTGGCAACACTTTTATTTGGCTTGGATAATCAATTTATAAAATTATAAATTTTAAGAATCGATTAACGTTGATGTACAAATCTATCGGGGAATTAAACTCACCTGTTTCTTCCATTTCATTCTGCGATTTTGGTACCAGGTCTTGACTTGAAGTTGAGTCAGACCTAGGGCCCGAGCTAATTCGGCTCTATCTGGTGTTGAAAGATATTTCTGGCAATCGAATCTTCTCTCTAAGCCCATTAATTGCAATTCTGTGAATACTGTGCGGTTCCTTCGCACTTTTCTTGTTGCCGAATTTAATTTTTCTGTTTTCTGTTGACTTTCTTGAGGTTCCGGTAAAGAAGAAGCTTGAGGTACGAAAGCTTGGACTGTAGTAGGATTCCAAGCTACTCCCACCTGAGGAATTACTTGAGGAGGAGATGCATTAGTCGCGGACAACAGAGGATAAGATAGTTCGGGAAGTGCTGATAAAAAAAAAAGAAAAAATTTGTAAACATCAAAGCGATACATGTAAAATAATGTTAGATAAGAAAAATCTTAGAGAAAATAAATGTATCGTTGGTGTTTCGTAGTGGAAAAATGATACAGAGAATATGATCTTTAAAATGCAGCAACATCAAATTGATTGAGAAGAATCGTTTACATGTTGTCCATTAGAAAAGCAAATATTGTGATGACGATCGATTCTCCATGCAAATGGCCGCGGTGTTGATATAAACAGAAAAATATGATCCCGATCTTTTCTTACATGATTAGTAATATGGTTACGCTCAATGAGAAATATTCAAAATGTTTTAACATTTTAATGATTATAGAAAATAAATAGAACGCCACTATTCGCATTCAAATTTTATAATATGCGAAATTAATTTGAAACGAAACTTAAATAAAAATTATAATTATGAATTTTTTTTTAATTAAACCGATAGAGGGTTTGATTAAAATACGAAATATGCACAATTTAGAAAGCTTGAACGTTATTGGTTAAAAATCAAAATAACTAACAGCTCGATTGTAATTAGTTTGAAATTTGAAAAACTGCAAGATCATTGGCTAAACATTTAAAATTTTAAAATTAGCGATCCTATTGGTTGATTAAAATTACAAATTTACAAAGTTATCTAAAAAATTACTTTCGCGTAAATATCTTAATGTGTTAAACTTATATAAAACAAGAAGAAATTATTAATTCGATTATCTATTTTCACTAAGCGTTTTTATCAACTGTTTGTATCCCCCTTCGAATATTTACTTTTGAACTAATTGTTTTCGTTAATGATAAAAGGAAAACGATTCATTTACTTAAAAAAGAGGGATAAAAATACTCATCAAAATCCAATAAAAGGATCAAAGTGAAAATTAGCAAATGAGAACGTTGATGACATAGATAATTAATTACCCTTATCTTTGTTAATTCCTGATTGTTCCGATAGATGGAGATACTCATTAAGTAGCGAAAAATGAAGATAAACAAGATGGCTTTTTTTTCCTTTCTTAAATTTAACGAGAAAATTGATAATTGTTGTAAATTACTAATGCTGTACGTTAATATATTAATTATCGTTAATTAATTATCTTCTTTTTTTGTAGACATATGTTCGTTATGATATCGCGAAAATCGACACGGATATAAGATGGCGCGCTGTGGCGATCACCTTGAAGATTAGCGGTTTGTGGGTGACAACTCGTACGTCTTTGTCACTAGAAATGTCATAAAAGAATTTCTTTTGGGGTTTTCTTCTTCTGCAGATAAAATTTTCCATAAGGTCTACCAATGCTAGTTGTCCTAGCCAACATTAAACTGCTGCAGGTCCGTCTAAAAACCATAGATTCGGACGTTTTCGCTGCATCGGCAAATGTACCTTTCAGTTCTAGTAATTATAAAATTCTAATTGTTTCACCGGTTTGGCGAATTTATTTAGAATTCTAAAACAATCAGAGATTATCGTGTTTAATTCATATATTTTTCCTGTGAAATAACCAATTTACTGCATGTCTACTGGCTCCATCGCTAGTTTTCTTCCTGATAAGATAAGCGATCTCAAATTATGCGATTTATCGTGTTTTGGCTTCCATTTATAGCAAATTTTCGTATTAGGCCACGATTTCAAACAAATATACTTCACACGATTGAGTTAATTTGAATGGTTTACTGGATTCTTACAGTGAAATATTCGTTTTTTCTCCCACTTTGGAAAGTTATAAAAACTTTTATAACTATTATAGTATATAAAACCGATAATTTAGTTTAAGCAAATTCACATTGCAACCACATATCGGCCTTCGGAACAACTGCAATTTACTGCTTTTCATCTTAGCAAATCTTAAAATTATCTCAAACATTTTGAGAACATTTTTAATATATTTTATATCGTTAATAGCTTTAAAACATTAACCATGCAATTTTTTTTAGCATATTAATATTTTATCTATAAAAAACGAAGTTTTTCTTCCTTTGCTACAAAAATTTTCAGACTTTTCGGAAAATTTATACATGCACTGCTAATCAAAAGAACTTGTAGATACACAAAAGTTTGCAATTAACTTTTCATGTTACAATTTAACAATAGGCCTGCAAACATTATACCGCATGCTATAGTCCAACCTTCACATTATATTTCATGACACACTGAAGCGTTTTACTCAAAAACTTTCAAAATATCTGTGAAAATGTTAAACGTGGCTAGTTTTAGAAGGCAACAAATCTCGTCTTTAAAGCATTGGAGTAATGTTAAGATGGAGACTAAAATATTGCTAAGTATACAAAAAACGGCACGTTAAGCAGGCTTCAATGTGCTCAACAGACCATTAAGTCATCGTTGTTAGCGCTGTTCATTCATCCAAGTTGTTTGCATACAAATGGCATCAATAATGATATCGAAATGTTCATAGTCTGAATACGAGAGTCTGTTACAGTCTAACGAGCTAAGATTAAGTTCTGGATACACTTAACATCATTTAGCTTTTAAAATATGTTTATAGGCCTTACAAATTCGCACATTTTTTGTATGAATGTTTTTTGTAACGTTTAGAACAGGTAATGAATTTTTATAATAGAAAAGTAATAATGGATGGGACGAAACTTTTTCCTCTCAGGTAAACTGATGTTCTTTGGCATAGAGATTATAAGTGTACAGATCCAACTAGGATATCATTTCATTCTCTTCTCTCCCAACAGTACAGTAACGATTGGAGAGAGAAACAGGAATCAATTGTTCAGAAACCGATCTTCGATGTAATGATCTATGAAAATGTTCCCCGACGTCGTTCCCACTCTTAAAGTTCTACTACTTCCATTCTTTTTCAATTTAGTACTTTCTCGCTTCTATCGTCATAATTGCAATAAAATTACAAATGTCTGAAGTTCCTAAACGTCTTCTCTCTTAATATCCTTGACGGAATTTCGGAAATATTAAATTTAAAACGATTCGTCCAAGTGTAAGACTTCTTATACCTGGATGAATCGTTTAAAATTACTCCGATTCTCATTGTCTTTTGTCCTTTTTCTTTAAGTCTAATTCTTTGATGGGAATTGCTATTTAACCAACAAGTTCAATGGATGCAGTAAAGGATATTTAATCATTTTTTAAATTTTATATACGGCTTTCTTCATAGGAGATTCTTTGATCTTGATAATGACTTTCGTCATGGATCTTCTATGACGAAACTTGACTTCTACTACGGCTTTCAAAAATTGTAACTTTTTCGAAAAAATTGATAAATTTTTCATTCTTAGTTCTTTGTATAATAAACTGTTTCTTGTCTTAATTTTTTTCAGAGATATCTTATTTAAATCTTAAGATAAACAACATTCTTTCGCAGAAGTTAACTTTCACTATACGAAAATAGAATCTCCATTTTTAAAGAACTTCAAGCGCAATCACTAGAAAGTAGGCCTATGTAAGTTTTGCAAGGCCTAAACCAGAAATATGTTATAAAGCCAATTTTCAGATCATTTATGCTCATATTTAAAATGTTTTCCAAACAATAAATGAGAAAAGGGAAGATTTATCAAGTTAAAATACCACGAAAATTGTATAAAAATAATGGCGGCGTCATTCGCAACTTGCGCTAAGGGAAAATAAGAAAAATCAACATTATATTTGCTAACAGCTTAATTGTAATTATAGGCCTTAATGTTTTAATTAAATTCTTTGTGAAAACGAATGAAAGGAAATGTATAGCGCCAACAGAAAAGCTATCATGCAGACTGGTTGCTAAAAAATGGTTACAGTGAAAACTTCACTTTTTTTATCAAGATAGTTGCTAAAAAAAGATAGATGTGGTTTTTGTATTGACTGTAAGATTACTTCCGAATATATCTTATATAAGGAAAAGTTGTATTTAGGTTTCAGAGCGCTCCGTCATCGCTCATTGAAAACCTTTTGCAAACATCACTAGATTTTCCCGAAACAGTAGTTTATCGTTTTCGCAACTTTATTTTCAGGTAACAAAGTGGATAATATGAAATTCAATCACTTAATATTATATTAGAAAGAGTTTACGCGTTGGTGCGCTTGAATTTACGCGTAAAACTACCGGAAAACATTAATAAGTATAAAGTTGTTAGAATAAACGTTTAGGCCTAAGATTAAAACGGTGTAAAAAAGTTGTTATTAGGGAGTTTATCCGCTTACCTGAGTGCCAAGTTGGTGAACAGTTGAGGCAACAGAGAGGTAGTGCATTGGCGCAAACACTTTTCTCCAGAGGATTTCTGGAAGCGAAGAGAAACGCTTGTTCGCAAGGCCTGGAATCCCACAGATTAGCAGGTATTTTATCCACCTCTATAGATGCCGAAGTGGCACTAGTGTCCGGTAATATGTCTCTGATGAGAAAGGAAGTGCGCCGTCCACTGCACAGTTTGTCCGGAGTATGAATTGCATCAGATGAAGCCAACATGATGGGAGTCACGGCTAACAGACCACCGACTAAGCGCAAAGTATCTTACGAAAGAGTCTTTAAGAGAGAAGAAGAAAAAAGCAAACGCCAAATATATGTCGCACATTTACTATCAGCAGTAAATGGGAACTCCGTGGGTCTAATCAGGCATACAGGAGCTGATACCCCCTTATGGATCGTGTTGTTGGAAAAATCAATAGTCATAAGTCGGGACAAGAGGCCTTAATAACGATTAAGATTCCGATTCGGGGTAGAAAGTGAAGTGGCGAGTCGACAGCATTAAGAGCAGTTATCAACAGTTTTTGATGCCAGGGTCCGTTATTGATTAACTATCAATTCTTCATCAATGAGAATGGAGGAGAGAGCGAAGAAAAGAAAGTGGGGAGGAAAAAAAAAAAGACATCGTCATAAACGCGTTCGACTCGGCCCGTCTCATTATGTTACTTGAATGGAATAATGTGCATTTCTGTAGTTCTTTAAAGAAAACTTCTCTTTTAAAACGGTTGGCGATCGCGTCGGAGGTTTTTGTGCTTCGGACGCCTTGTTAATGAACGTCATCATCAGGATACTGAAAGGAGCCGATGTAATGAACCGCCACCTTTCATCAACACCCATCTAGCTTGTTAAATGGCGGTGATGCTGATAAGACAGGTTGGGCGATTTTTTTTCTCTTATCCTCTTTGTTTGCTCGGTTTTGCGGTCGACGAGAAGAAAGAAGACACTCTCTCCTACCACAGAAAAAATCAAAAGAGGCGATAAACTAGATTGAGTTGCGTAATTGAAAGTTTGTTTTTAGTCAAACTTTGTTGGTCAAACCGCAAATTACCTCCTTTCTGGACATTTAATTGGATCCGCGCTTCTCCCAAATTTGTCCCTAAGGTCAAACTTTCGCCGAAGTATCGGGACAACCCTGAAAATTTTTCGATCCTCACATTTTTTCTCCCCGAAACGCGGAAGGACTACGGGTCCTCTCTATGCGTAAACTTTCTCTAGAAAGATCGAAAATATTTTAAGAAATAAATATTTCGACATAAATTCTATATTTTCTCGCAAAGAAATTTTTCGGATTTGTTTACAAACTTTTGCAAAAATTTTGGATTAGATAGTTTATTTTCGTATATTTAATACGAGCGAACTTATCATAACATTTTATAAAATTTCTTTTTCGATTAAAATTTTATTAAAAAATTTTTAATCGAACGAATACATTAACTTTCGATTAATTATAATTTTTTTTTTTTTTTTTTTGTAAATTTGCAGACGATCGCCGTCGTCTGTTTCCTAGTTTCCAAGGACACCGATGTCAA
>WUQG02016055.1:0-11638 GCA_011317285.2 Androctonus mauritanicus | reverse complement strand
AATCTTCAACTTATAACCAACTTGATTTATGATGGTAATGTAATCAGTAAATTCTGTGACTGGTCAATTCAATCCAATAAGTTTGATTCTTGATTCAATAGTCTGATATATGGAATATATTCTTTGTATCTGGTTCTTGTATTTTTGTATTATTTATGTTTATTATGATAATGTATAGTATTTTAGTAATATTTAATTGTGAAAAATTCATAAATTTTGGGCATTTCTGATCAAATCCAATTTATTACAGTGGTGTTTAAACCAAACCTTATCACAAGTTGAGGGCTATTTGTATTAACTAATGATACATATAATAATGGCTTCCATGTTTATTAAAAAAAAGATTAAAAAAGAATTGGTCTGCACATTTCCAATCTAATTTGTGAAGCATCCAATAAATAAATATTTTTGAATGTATTTAAATATGAACAATTATTGACATCTACACATTTTTAATAATAGAATTAAGAAAAATAGGTATTTTTTAGAAATAAATATGGCAGACCATGCTACTACCATATGATATGCTAATAGCTCAAAGAGAACTCAATGTGTCTGATTTATGCATTTTCAATCATATTTAATCAGTATCTGATATTTGAATATAAAATTATAGTCATATATATTCAATATTTTAACAAAAAATTGAAAGAATCAATAAGATAATGATTTTTATTAGAAACAAATATTGAGGGCTATGGAGCATGAAAGCACAATGGAAATGCATCATGACTAAGTCGAAGAATGTTACAATTTTTGAAAAATTTTCCAATTGTGTTTTAACTCTGTGCATAATTCCTTATTCAAAATTTTTTCAGAAAAAATTCCTCAACTTAGACATGATTTTACAGGGTGTCTTAACATGATAATCAAATGAAATGAGGTGATGCAGAAGGTCATTTCTTATTAAAATAGTCATATGTGTGGTTATCCAATTGTTGACAGGTCAAAATTTATTTGCAAATTTGTATTTTCTCTAAAATTATATAGTGCAGCCATTAAAGTATTATTTTTTTTAAATCTATGAATTATTTGCCAGATTTTTGATTGCAACTATAATCCTGTAGGGTATATCTTACTAATAAAAGCATTTTTATCAATTCTGTTATTTTCATTCAAATAATACAAATGCTTTTGTGAATAGAATTTTTTCCCCAAAGAATTGTATTTGATTTTTATGCGATGCTGACAGAAAAATACCTAATACAAATGGTGGCCACCTTTTAGAAAAACTTCCCCATTTAATACCAATTCTAAAATGGTATCACACAGGGATTTGCAGAACATTGTTTTGATTTTGCAATTAAGTAAGTTGCAATTGGTAAAAATCATTAAACTCATAAGTTTAATGATTTTTACCAATTGCAACTTACTTATAAGTTTTCTATAAATGTCAAAGGGAAACTTTAAATACAAAACATTTTAAATCTGAATTAATGGAATGTTTTAATTTTATGTTTATGTTTTATTATTTTTGCTTAGGAATCATCATTTTTCAGTTTATACAGTATTACAAAACATCATGTATGATATTTTTTTACATATAACAAATTTTGATTGAAATAAAAAACATTATATTATATATTAAATTGTTTTAATATCATTATGTGTAAAAATATAACAATAAGTAAAAATACATTCAATTTAAAATACAATGTAGAATATGCTTGTGCTACTTTAACATATGGATGATTGACAATTCCCTTTAAAAAAATCGATTCAAGATAGTATACAGCAGTTTTTAATGTCTAAATGGAAACTTAATGGTAGAAAAAAATTTTTCCCAAACACAGAAATTTATTTTTTTTTTGTTTAATAATAATAAACTTTTTTGCAATGGTGATAAATAATTTATTTTAGTGAATCATGTTTATAACAAAAATTCACTTTTGATAGTAATTATCAAATCCTATTTTGATGGTAAATATTCAATATTCACTGTCATTAATGCTAACAGAGAATGGCCACTAAGCAATTTTAATAATAATATTGAATATAGAATTAATATTATGGTAATATCTAGATTAAATTTAATTAAGGTGCATTTAGTAATTTTTAATTTAACTAAATACTGTGCGTCATGTCTAATCGCCATCTTAATCAAAGAAATTTTGATTTTTCAGTTTAATGAAACAATTTAATCAAATTTTTAAATTTAATTTAAAATGCCTTTAATATAAACTTAAAAAACTTTTTATTTCAAACAGATTTACATATAAATACTAGATTTTAGGTTTGAATAATAATAGTTGTTCATATATTAAAAAAAAATGAAATAAAATAAAACTTATTAAGGTGTACATTTACTCGTTTCTATAATAATTTATAATTCAAAGAAATCATTTAGTCTGTAATTTTCGATAGTAAATTATATAGTGCATGCTTTAATAAAGCGCTTTTAGATCTACTGTATAATTAAATATTCTTACTAAAGGTTTTTACATTTTTAATAAAGATATCAATGAAGCTAATTGAATGAAATGCAATTAAACCTATATACTATATATTAATTAAAAGATATACAGATTTAGGATTAGCATCTGTATGCCTACGGAGGAAAACTTAAGTGATATTAAAGGGAGCAGGTGGCACGACTCCTTGATGGTTCCTCTTACATACAGTAGCGGGATCATCAGATCTAGTGACAAACCGATATCTTTGTCCTAAATGAATAAATAACCGGCAATGCGGCGAAAAAGCTAGACTCTACGCTAAAGACAAGTAATCGTATCTACGACGAAGGGGCTCACGAAGGTAAGCATTGTCGATCGAAATGTCGCGTTTTAAATGGCGATAAAATTTTCTCACATCAAACATATATGTAAGTTGTACAACAGCATTGTATTAAGACCGATATGGAAAATTATCGAAAACATTCATAACACGACATTGTCTGGTCATTTGAAGGCCATCTCTGTTATGACCGACAATCACGAACTCCTCAGGCAACACGCATAAACAGATTTGCATGCCAAGATGGTGGGCAATGACCTTTACCGGACTTGTTATCTGACAGCTCACGTGTCTAGCGCTCTCCCCCACCACACACGAGATTAATCGGCTTACTCATCGGAAGATAAAGAAGAAATTTCTTCTACCTTCATAAATAATATACTGTACATATTATAATTTTTAATCTATTAAGTATAATATTATGTAACATGAATTTTATTACGCATTGTAACGGAAGAGCTATAATTTAAATAATAAAAAATGTTTTGGCAATTCATTACGTCTTATATACTATACATACCTTATATATATATATATTGCTACTTTTGACTCTATTTTTACGCAAAATATCACTTATAGATTTCATTTTATTTGACAATCTATCGGGAAATATTTCTTGAACAACTGAAGATAAATATATCGAATTTCCAAGAAATATTTTATTTATCAGAGATAGTAAAATATGTTTATTGGTTTAATCAAATTATATACTATCTTGAAATAAAACAGAACCGATCGAATGTCTAAAATTCAATTATTTCTTAAATTTTGAATTAATCTGAAAGAAATCATAAATATAGAATACAACAGAATACAAAATAAAACATTCGTGACTTTATTCCGCCATGTTGAAACAAGAAATACTAGTAATATAAAAAAATCTTTCTGAAATTTTCATTTAAATTCTTGGTTTTCTTACTATATAAAATTATATACGTATATAATATAAGATTATAGATTTTTATAATTATTCAGTATGTTTTAAATATTAAATCTTATCAAAAATCCTTATTAAATTAGAGTTTACATAAATTCATAATATAATAATACTTGATACTGAAGCGTAGAGATAAGGCCATACGAATAAATAAAATAAAAACAGTTTATTCTTTAGAATATTGGAGATTATTTAATTTCAATTACTGTATATGTAATAAAATTAATATTATACAGAGTATCGTTAATCAAAATCATTTTACATTGTAAATATATGCAAATAAAATTCTTTTTCATGAAAGCTAATAAATATAAATTAAAATACAATACTAAGTATATATATATATTAAATCCTATGGAAAATCTTATACAATATCGTATTTATTTATGGAGTTATGAAAACTGTACAGACTTATTTATAGTGATTCTAAATTGAAATTACGTATAATCTCATTCAAAATGTATTTTTAGAATACTGTCTTATATTGCATTTAATTAAATTTTCAATCAAAATATTAAAAAGTTACTTTAATGATAAACTGTAAAGAAAGTTCAACATACTAAAAAATGAACTAAAAGAAACGTTCATAGTTATTATTTTTATGAAAAGCCTTTTATAAATAAATCTTTTATTTATTGATATATTTTTTTAAGCACAAATTATCCAAATAATTAAATTTAATTAATTAACTACATCAATTTTAATTTAACTCGTGTTTCTTATATATTTCCAATGCAAATTTTACAAGAAAGCCGCTTTTATGATCCGATCGATTCTATCCAAAAAAAAACTTATCAAATCAACGCATATTTTCAAACATCTAACCAAAGTAATAATTAAATAAAATAAGGAAAATAGTATCGAAAATTCATTTAAAGAAAATATAATAATACTATACTTTGAAATGAAAAACAGCGCAAAAATTGTCACGCCCACTATTCATAATGCAAAAGTTTTGTAGCATTAATTTGCCATACCGAATCTAATTGGCAGTGACAGATGTCAAAAATCTCCAAGTAATGGAAAGAAAAAACAGCATTTCATTCAATCTACTATATCTATAAAGAATCATCGTCAAAGAAAAAATAATACAGTATGCATTTTTATATATATAGGCTTGGATATTTGTATATATGGACCTGCATTATATTTGTATTGAATTTAGTTTTTCATTTTTTGCTTTTCTTTTATTTATCACTTTAAATTTATAAACTAAAGAAAACAATCCTATTGCATCCCAATCAGCTAAAAATCGCTTAAGTTTATTATAAAATATTTTAATCATTTATTACAAATATATTTTAAACAAAAAATATATTTGTAATAAATTAAACAAAATTGTATCTATTTTTTATTTAACTTGTCATTACATGTATGTATATACATATACAGTGGCCCCGACTTTTAATTATTAAAAATATCCAAATATTCATATAGCTTTTCATAACAAAATATAAAAATGAAAAGTCATTTCGATAGAGATTGAAGTGAAATGTATTTTTATGTAAATCATGAAATATACTGTAGAATATAATTATTAATTATTAGTGATTATTTTCATTCATTATAATTTTTATATTGTTATGTAAAGAATAACATGGAATGAAAAGATTCTTTTGTCCCCATGGAGCCAGCGCCTATGCATATATAGTTATTTCAACTTTATGCAGAAAACTCAATTCGTTCCTTCTTGCTCTTATTCAATTTTTTGAACGCTCTTATAGACTTTATTTTAAATATAAAATTGATAAGAAAATACATTTAAAATTTTTAATTAATTATAAGCTTAATAAAACTGAATGTTGCTTTATTACATTCTGTGCGTGTCAATAATGTAATTAAAAATCTTATAAAAATTCAGAAATTTCAGCATTTTATATGATATAGGATATTAATTCAAAATTTTAATAAAATTAAAAAGTGTTTTAATAAAATCAATATACAATATTTAAAGAGTTGGTTTTTAATATTTTTCTGATTAGACAAAATACATTTAATGAAATTACATACAATGGCTTAGAACAATCAAAATATATTTTATATAAAAAAATTGTATTGTTATTTATTAATGAGACCTCAAGCAATTTAATTTATGATATATTTTTATCATACAACAGATTAAAATTTTTGAAGACCATTTTTAAAATAAAAAACTGATTTTTTAAGTTATTAATAAAATAAATAAATTTTATATAAACGATATTTTTGGACAATAAGTAATATACATATATATTTTTTGTTTTAAATCAAATATATGCAATTTCATTAAATGTATTTTGTCTAATCAGAGAATAACGAGAATGATTTTTCTAGTCGTAGGAGCAACTTATAATACAGTAGAGTAATTTTTTTGCTATACCGTAAGTAGTCTTGATTAAATTTATTATTGCGTGTGTTCCATTTTCAGAAAAAAATCTGAATATGAAATTAAGATATAAAAGAGAAAATTTTTATCTCGATGAAGTTCAATATATAAAATTTTAAAAATTATTGTAATTTTAATGAATACTTCAGCCAATATTTAAAATTCTGTGCAACGAAATTTATATATAAAAATTTTACAAATTATATATTTCATAAAAAATATTCTATATATAATAAAATGCTAATTATAAAATAGATTTATAAATAATTTTATATATTATATATTAATTACAAATATGTTATCTTATTGATAATAATAATAAAATTATTATTTCTAAAAATCAGGCAATACTTACATATGCTGTTTTAGTTTAAAAAATACTATAAACGAAAATATAAATTCTTATATATACGGTACATTATATAAATTTTCGCACAGTTGCGTTATCTTCTTCACAGTTGGGTTGTTTTTCGCGTTTTAATGTTAAACACCTGCAGCACGTGAAAAATAACGAAGATTAATCGGAAAAGTGAATCTTATCAAATCTTTTTAACAGAACCCATATACATCAGTTATAAGATACTTATAAAACTTAATAATAGTTAGCATTTAAATTAATGAATGAATTACGTGATTAACTAGCTATTATTCAAGTGTAATGAATTTAAATCAAGTCTAGTACTATAGCTACGGGCGTTCTCTTATTACAAAGAATCATTATGGCAGATATCTAACTGACTGTTTGGTTCTGAGTTAAATATTACATAATCCTACAAAAAAATTTTTGAAAAGGTTTTTATTTTTATAAACTATTTTATACAATTCACTTTGCTGACTTCCAATCTAATTTCTCCTACTATCATTCCTATCATATAATGATTTTCTACAAATCAATTGAATGAAATACTTCGTAGTTATTAAAATTAGCTTTTTTTTATCTGTTTAATTTTTACAAAACAGTTTTACCGGATAATACAAGCACTGTATTTATTATAATAAAATATATATAATAAGTTAAATGAAAAGTCCAGAGTTCAAGTACATTCGGTTACTACTGTGATTATATATATATTTTTAGATTTTTACATATATTTGGTATATAATGTCACCGTTCGCTGCTTTGTCATTATAATATTATCGCTTATCTCGAAAGTTCTAGACGGATGGTTTTTGAATATTATACTGTGTTTCATTTTTGTTCTCGCATTTCTTACGTCTGCAACAGCAATTTCCAATCTGCGTTTAACAGCGTCCCCTTTTCACAAAATTTCCTCGTGATCTCCTTTCTTTTCATAAAATGATTTATACACATACACATATATTTATTAGAATATATGGAACGTATGACAATCCGCATTTATGCGAAAATCATTTATGAAAACAATAATTTCGCCATCGCTTCGCGCTTACGAGATACCTGCAACTCATAAGAGTAACGTGTAGAAAATGTTGATCTAATGCTTTTCAACGTTAAATTCTCAATAAAATTTGAAACAAGTTTTGAATTCAATGTTATGGAATGATTACAAGACATATATTCTTATAGATACACATTTGTATTATTGATCTGAATCTTATTTGTATTGGAGATAAATATTCAACAGGATACAATTTTCAAAATTTTAATTCAATAATAGAAATAATAAAATTAATAAATGAATTAAAATCTTTAAAAATAGCAAAAAAATCAGAAACCATTTTCTTCTTTGTAAATATCAATAACTCGCATTAATCAATCAATTTCGAAGTATTTGATGTAATGTATAGTGTAAAATATGATGATAACAATAGATCTATTAATATAATACAAATGTTGAAACTTTCAGGAAATCTAAATACAACATAACATATTATATTATTTTAACATCTGAAAATTTAAAAAAACAGAATACAGAATTTGATATTATGTTGAAATATTATTTTTTGTTAGACCTTTCTCTGAAAAAAATATTTAACTTATAGATATTGGAATGCTTATATGCGACAGTTGGATAGCCAAATGGAAGTGTGCTGCACTTTCACCATTGAAAATTGAGGATTTAATTTCAAGATCTCACACCTTCAGAGGTTTTCAATTTATCAGAGGTACGGGTCGAATTCGTTCAACTCCATCTTTCATCTAATAGATGGATGTGGGCGGCTTATGATAAGAACTTAAACGCTCCGCCATTTAGATCTGCCGGATGACTGCGTGGCAAAGCATTCGCTTACCACCTTGGAGAATCCGGATTCCACACCACCAGTTTTTCAGGAGGGTTTCAAGACCAGACCGGTTGAAATCCATCCTTCAGTATTCCGGTTGGCCTTGCCATGGGTGTTGGTCAGTTTGTGATATGATCAAGAAGTTGATCCAAAAGTGGCCACCGCCAGATAAAGCATATCCTATATGCGATATGATGGCTTAATCTAACCTAACCGCCATTAGGAACCGTCGGTTAGAAAGCAGAATAAAATACCAAAGAAAAAAGGATTGCTCATAAGTGAGTATTTCAATAGAATTTTGTTTATATTCGAGAAATATATTAACAACATATTTTTTCCTGATAAAAAAAAAAAAAAATGAACTTATGGCTGAATTGATCAAATGGAAACATATTGGCTTCCATTCTAGAGACTCCGTTACATTTGTGGTAAAGCGTTCGCTTGTCACTGCAAGATCTAGATTCACTCCCAGATCTCATATTCCAGATTTATTCAGTGTCTGAGTCCATTGAACAATATCAAGCGGTTCTGATCGCAAGGTAACATGGCCATGTCCATGGTAGTCTCGGCAACGAGACAGTCTCTATCAGAATAATTTCCGGTTGGAAAGCAGTTTAAAATGACTGCTTTCCAACAGGAAATTATTCCGATAGAGAGCGAAGGATATTTTTTGATATCACTTTTCAGCCCTTGCTTTTCAGTCATGCCGATTTCTAAATGGCAAGATTCATTTCAGGTTTACTCACAAGCTGTATGCATCCACAATGGGATCAATTGGAGTAAAAATAATGACGATCTGTCTCTTCATATAAATTTTTAATTAGGTTAGGTAATTTGAGTTAGGTAATTTGAGCCATATCTCACAAAAGATATATGTTATCTACCGGCAGCCACTTTTAGAGCCCACCACAGGTTGGCCAACAGTCATGGTTGGGTCAATCAGAAGGTTAAGAATAGGGTTCAACTGGCCGGGCCTGTATCATTCCTTAAAAACTGGAAGTACGGGACCCGGATTTTCAGGGGCGGATTTAGGCATGGTCTTTATGGGCTGCAGCCCAGTGCCCCGTTCAATCAAACAATCCTCTTCATGGTTAAAAAATAAAAACAATTTAAATTAAAAATTAAGAAAAAATAAATTATATAAAATTTTTAGTATCTAGATAAAGTTTAAATCGTTGGTTTGCAATACTATTAGATTTGAATAAAATATCAAATATCAATGTTTTAAATTACAATAAATAATAAATATAGCTCTGTCGGTAGTCAGTAAAATCAAAATATATTTTGTCATTTGTCAATTATGCAAATAATGTGGCAACGTTGGAATGGAACTGCAAGTCTAGTTCCTCAAAAGCGTGTTAGCTTAATGTAGCTTTCACCATTTGACGATTTAGTTTAGTTTCGATTAATTGGGCAGGCTCTCAAAGTGTTAGTCCAGGACCTTCAAAGTTAACGATCCGCTCCTGCGGATTTGAACCCGTTCTCCAAAGTGATAAACGAATACGTTACCACGCGACCATCTGGTCAACATAAATTTTTAATAAGAATGAAATCCGAATTTGATCCCGGATCGTCTGGGTAGAAAGCAGAAATGTTTTTACGTGGGCAATCTTGTTCATTTGATTATGCCTAATCGATACGTTAATCCAATCACAGAAACTTTGAATTCCGGAATTCGACGGTGGTTCGGACTTGTGGGGGCGTAGAAATGTCCCGGTGCTTAGTGCTCGTCGAATGGAAAGTAGCATAAAATCACACTGATAAAAATCTGAGATGACCCTGGAGATCCTGAGTAGAAAGAGAAGTAGGAAGATGTAGGAATCTGGGAATTGATGTTCAATTTCCAGATTCCTACTTCTAAAATTTTTCCAAAAGAGGTCTGGCTCAGCTTGTTGAACTCCATCCTCCACCTGATAACTGAAATCACCAGGTTGAGAGTAGCCCATGGTAGGAGCTAGACTGCCCTGCCATTTAGTACCTGCTGGGTAGAAAGTGGCATAAAGATACATTTAAAAATTTTGAAGTATAGGACCCAGATTCCTAATTTTAAAATAACCGCGACTGGAAACAGAAGCGTTTCTGCGTAGCTAATCCAAATGCTGATTGATTATATTACGGCTCCGAACTTCATCAAGTCTGCATATTTATTTATATAACTTATATTGCAACAGACCAGAGCCTCCGAAAGAAATTTTTTCAGCTGGACAAGACTAATTTGAAGATCTCCTACACATAAGTGTGACGGACTCGTATATTTTATATTATGTATATGTATATTGTAGAATTGTGTACGAGCGTTGATTAATAACTCGCAAATACTGAACAGAAACACGTAATTTTTAAAAAATAGCTTTTAAAATTAGTAAAGCGCTTATTTCCTATGTGGATGACCTTGACTTAAGTTTGATTTCTAAACCTCCATATTTTTCAGAAGAGATTTGAGTTTGATCTTTGGAGTCCGAGTTTGAACCTCATACTTCACTTGATGATCGATCTCACCAAGCCGCATTGTGAACGGCCGTGGAAATAGATCCGCCGTTCGGTAAACACTCGTAGAAAAACAGTGTAAAAACAAAGAGAAAAGATTGTTAGACTGTTTTGTTTTGTATTTACGAAACAAACTGAAACAAAATTTTGATACTCTCGATGATTGTGGCATTTTTTCAGTGCTTTATAAAATCAGTTTTACTCACTGATTAGTTAGATAAAAATTATAGGTATGTTTATGTTTAAAATAAAGAAATTTTGTTACACATTATAATATAGTATAATCGATTTTAGTAAAAATTATTCATCAATTTTTAATTAATTTCGGAAAATAAAGCAATTTCTTGGATATTTCCAAAAATTTTATGTGATTTTAGTATTTTTGTTAATAATTTTTGCTGTTATGAATATATCAATAGATATTTAACAAATTCTACTTCATAGCACTCCTAAAATATTGTTAAAACGATATAGTAGAGGAAGGTGGGTATAGTTGTAACATTTTTATAATTTTTTACCCTATTCCTTCTCGGTGATTATACATAGAGCAAAAAATATTACTATTCAGTAGGCCCACTTGCCAGTTACATAGTGGCACAGAATCACCCTTTCATCTATAACGGTTTATGAGCTACAAAGCAAAAACTAAACCTTGTTGATTGTTATAACCTACCCCATGCACGGGTACAGTTTATAACAGGGCTGTCCAATTATAATGACCCCGAGGGCCGCAACCGTCGTTATTAGAGATACGGAGGGCCGCAACTACAAAAAAAGAGAGGGGAGGGGTTGATACCCCTCCCCTCTTTTTTTTTGTAGTTGCGGTCTACGCAAAACATATAAACGCTTTTTCGAAACAAATTTTATTAATTCAGAGATCTTTTAAAGATATGTCCCGCTGATTTAATATATTA
>WUQG02016044.1:0-11639 GCA_011317285.2 Androctonus mauritanicus | reverse complement strand
GAACGTTAGACAGAGGATAACGTTAGATCGATAAACGTTAGATTGAAACATTTTAATGTTATTTTCCCCTATTTTTTGCAGGAACCGGAGAAAAAGAATGTTAGATCGAGGAAAACGTTAGATCGAAGTTTTACTGTAATTGAATCTGCATTGATTGGAAAATATATTCTATGGGAAAAATGGCAATTAGTTTCTAAAAGTAATTTTTCCCACTTAAAAATATTATTTGAACTGACAAAGAAAAATATTTTGTGCATAATTACAGGTAGATAAATCTTTTGGCAGTAAAACTGAACTGTTAGTATCATTAAATGTATGTGTGTATGTATTTATTAAAATAATATAGAATTTTTATAGTTTAATAATAAAATAACAATAAAACTTTAAAATTTCTATATGATAAAAATTATAGTAAAAATTAAATGCCAAAATTGATATAAAGCATCATTGTAGCATATCATCTGCCACATAGTAGTATAGTACATTATGGTATATATAATACAATAAAAATTTTTTAAAACAACATTTCTAGGAAATTCTCTTAAATAGTTAGTAATAAACATACTATTGCATTATAGTGAATCTGTACTAATTAAGTTCTCAGACTCAAGTCGTAAATTACTATAGTGAATCCTGTAGTATGCAAGATATCCTTTTATATTAAAGCAAGTAGATTTGTATTATGCTAAACAAAGATTTTATTAATAAATTAAAATGTTTGATGAATTGTATTAATCTCAAATGTAAGGTATCACAATCATCTTTTAAATTCAAAAGCTAATTTTCTAAATATTATGTTCTGAATTTTATTTTATGTACAGTGGATTGCCAATTAATATCAAAGTTAGGTTCCTGAAAATCACAATTTTAATTTGAATGTCATCAACTTGAACTAGAAAATCTATATGCCTAGTGTTATAAGTTGGGGTTAAGTTCCTACAGTGTTTTCTTTTTGGTATAAAAATTGTTAATATTTGGTAACTTTTTCCAATCTAATTATTACGATATTGTTAAATAATGTAATGAAATGAAGGAAAAGTATGATTTAAGTGTAATCAGAAAATATTGCATAGCAGTCATATATTATGATTTATGGGAAAGAAAATTATTTTTTAATAAGACACCTTAGAATTCATAAATAATAAGAATTCATACATCTGTGATTTGTTTTTCTAAATGATAGTTCTCAATCATTCATTAATAGTGATGCCATTCCTGTCCCTATCACATGCCAACTACATCAATAGAGATCAATCAGACTGTAGAAGGAAATAGAAAAGTTGGGCCTAGACTTCTCAAATAAATTTTCCAATGTGTGAGTCCTAATGTGATCCTAGGTCCTCTGGTTGAAAAATTGAAGTATTTCCACGCAGCATATCATACTGATTGTCTTCATCATCTTATTTCATCCACTGCTAGATATATACGTCTCCTTTTTTGTTTCCAGATGCATCTATCATGTACAATCTGCATCCACTGGAAATCAATCACTTTTTTTATATCATCTCTCCATCATTTGTATTATCTGCTAAAATATCTTTTCCCTTACCATTCTGTAATTCTTCTCTTTGTCCATTGGTTATTGGCATATCTTGCTATATGGCTTACCCAATGCCACTTACTGCTTCTAATTGCTATCAGTATTGTCTTCTACTTTGATTTGTTCTCTTTTCCATATGTTGGTCTTGCAGTTCCTCCTGGTGAATTCTAACATCCATCTTTCCATGCTTCTTTGAGTTGTTGCTGATTATCTTAGTGCAATATAATTTAATACAATATTCATAAACAATATTATATATTGGATTAGTGGTGCTTGTATAAAATGTGGTATCTGATTTTCTACAACTACTATGGGTTTCCAACAGATTTTATATCTGTTATAAAAGAAACATAAGGAAATAAGACTTCATTCAGTTCTGCTGCCTTAAAAACTAATATTTTAATTAATAAATTTAGTTTTAGCTTGTGATGTAATAGCAAAATGACATTAAACAAGGATTTACTATACCTGAAGATGAGATATATATCTGAAAGTATTTTTACTCATAAAGAATCTTGTCAAGTTTGATTGAAAACTGTTATGAAAAAAATAAAATAATATTATATATTGTATATACAGTTTACCTATAAGATAAAAATATATAATAACTATTGTAACATGATGCATACTTATAACATATGTTGCATTACAATATTTTTCTAATGAGAGTAAAATACATGATAATATTAATATTCATAATAATGTTATCCATAATGTCATTAATTCTTGTTGCTGTAGTGTTTTTAACCAGTGTTTTGATATTACTGTATAAAATTACGGTAGTGTTGAACTGTATCTTAAATCATAATAATGATTTAAAAAATGTAGCTTGGATGCCAGAATCTATTATACAAAATCAAATTTATCTGTAAAATTTATTAAGACAGATTTGGAACATATATTTTTAGATGGTTGTTGACTTTATTGTTTTTAATAGCTAATTGCAAACTGCCAAATTTTACAAGTTTTATTTGGCTCTCTTTTCTAAATAAAATAAGCCATTATCAAATTCTAATGATTTTTTAAATTACAATGTTTTAGAGAAGCAAATATTTATCAAATAAATTTCTGTGATTTTTCATATTACAATTTATTAAAATTTTATAATTTCATAAATTTCACATTTTAAACTACACACAATTTTGCAATTAGATTTTACAATATTTACTTAATTTATATAATTTCTGAATGAGCATATATGATTCAATTAAAACTACTGAAACTCAGGTGATTGCAAAAATTCAAGCTGATGAGCTGATACTCAGGAAATTTCGAATACCTAAGCTCTTTAGATGAATTTTATTTATTAACTCATGGCATTTGAAATCTACTAATCACTGATCAACTTAATTATGGCCATAATGAACAGTGTGTGTTTTGCTTTTATTTTGTGATATATGGATCATCTGGGCCAAACTGTGGAAAATACAATATTTATAAAAAAATAAAAATAGTATGTAATAGACGCTTGTAGAAAGCAAAGAAGACTAACATATAACACCCAATAATATTTTAAAATTTTATTAATATTTGATATTTGGGTATTTAATAAAAACTGAACAAAATAATAAGCAATAGCTATAACTTTATTAAAAAACAATGTAAAAAGATAACTGATAAACTAATGTTTAACTGATAAACTGATGATTTAACTGATAAAAATGATGTAAACATTAAGGATTAGATTTCATTTAGAGATAGATCTCTTTAACTTGTGTAAAGAAATCTATTTCTAAAACACTACTGATTGATAATGAAGGCCATAATTATTAAAATTCTTTCTAAATAAAATTTTTAAAATGATTAAAAACTGTAAATGTTTGGCACTCTACTAAAATGTATTTTACAATAAGTTCACAGCTGCAAAGATCAAAATCAGTTAATTTCCCATCTGTCAATAGTTGGCAAATGAGTGCATTCAACTGGATCCTAAAAGTCTTTCTATGACTATTTTCATTCTCCTGTTTCTACAGTAGTTTAATTGCAAATATTAGAAAACTGATTCAATATCATGAAATCATAAATTTTGCTAGAGATCTGGTTATTCTATGTCTGTTATTAAAATTATAACAACAATACTTAATTAAAAAAAATAGTAAAAATTTTATAATCTCTTATTTTGATGTATGTTTTCACAGAATAATTTTCTATTGCTCAATAAATAATGTTTACCAATTACAAAAAAAAAAACAACACTATAGCAGATTTAAAAGAATTTAAACTTCAATTTATTAAAAATAAAAATGTTTTCAGCTATAGTTAAATCCTCATGTTATACATTATAGATAGAATAGAAGAATGTTGAACCTGCAGCACCAAAACTCAAACCTTGTGAATGCAATTATATTGCATTATTTTAATAATACAACATAGTTGTATATACATTATTTTTAATAAATTGAAGTTTGTTCTTTTAATCCTGCTATAGTGTTGTTCTTCATTTCATAACTGATTATAGTTTAGCAGTAAAGTTTTATAGTAGTCTTGATCATTAATGTTTACCATTTTAAAAAGTCTCTTGAAGGACAAATTTAAAAAGATTTAAAACATCAAAGCTCAAGCTTATTTAAAAAAGCTTGAGCTTTTAAAGCTTGTTTATTTGCAAGAAAACTGAAGCTTTAACATCGTATTTAAGAGAAAAATCTGTCTCAACTTAAACTATCTTGAGTAACATTATCAATTTTAGAATCAATTGCAATGAAACTCTGAATGATGATAATATCTGCAAAATATATTATAAGAAAAATTATAAAAAAATACTGGGAGATACTCTGTAGTGTTTACAGTAAAATAATCCTCCGAAAAATTTTGTGTTTCTTCAGATCACAGCAGAAAAAAAGAAAATCATAAGATTAGCCAAAGAATTCTTGTTACTAGTATACAATATCATGATATCCATTTTATTCAATAAGCAAAATATTATAACTTTTAAATCTACTTTTATAAATATGATATTGTTATTTTTTTCAGAAATATAATATGTTTGCATACTAATACTGCATCAATGGCTTAAGAATGGTATATAAGTTCTATTTCATGTCTTTTTTTTGTATAAGGCAGAATGTTATGCTCTTGTATTTCTGTTTTTTTTTTTTTTTTTTTTTTAATAGATAATACATACCAGAAAATATAATAATTACATTACCAATTGATTTATTTTCAATAAAATAAAATTTCACTAATTTATGTTCTATGATATAAATGAAATAATTTATTATTAGAAGAAAGTTAAAATTAATATAACTTGCTATTCTGAAATTTTAATACATTTATTCAAATAGCATGCATACAAACCATTAAGATACCTTAAATTGGGCAGGTGGTACTATTTTACATATTCCAAATTTTTCCGCTTCTGGCTGAATCTTCTTAATATATTCCAAAGGATCAAGAAAATCTTCTTGAGATGGATAAAAAACAGGGGCAGTTAATATTTTAGTATTATCTTGAATAAAAGAAGTGGAATCTTTTCCAGGTGAAATATCATCTAATTTGAGTTTCTTACTAAAAGAAGTAGTTCTACTTCTTCTTCTTGGTAATGATAAAGAGTTTGTTCCTGGAGAATTTATTGCTTTAGGCATATTTTTTAATTTTATTTTTCCAGATTCTTTTGGACTAGAATCAGCAGAAACATCTGGAACTGCAGAATCAGTTGCAACTGGTAAAGGTGAGCCTACTGGAGTCATTGTTTGTGTTCCAACAGAAGTTTCTTCACTTCTAAGAGGACCTTCATTCATGCATGCCAAAAGATCTTCTTCACACGTATTTGTTGCAGCATCAGCCATTGTCTTTGTTGGTGTTAACTCTTGAATAAAATGTAAAGGAACTTGTGCAAGTGTATCTCGAGTTGTAAGCAAAATAGCACCTGCTGTGAATGCTTCATCAAAAACTCCAGAAAATTCACTTGTCATGAGAGACTGAATTTCTTCAGCACTTCCAAATACAAGATCACTTGGTAAAGTCTGAGCCATTTCATTAGAAATAGCATCAAATGTTGCTACTCCATCTGACATATCTTCTATTATATAAGAAGTTTCTGTTTCATCACTTGGACATTCAGTTGTACCTTGTCCGACAGAAGATGTTAATGTAGCTGAATTGGTTTCACATCTATTATTTGAACTAGAATTTTCAGCTGCTTCTTCTGAATTATTAACTTCTTTGTTTGAATTATCACTATCATCATTTAATGACTTATCTTTAGAATCAGATATTACTGTTTCACTACTGTTATCACTATCAGATTTCTTAAAATTATATTCATCGGACATTTCATCTTTTTCCAACTGATCAAGATTTTTCTTTTGTAATCCTTTTTTCTTTGAATATTTATTCAAAAGCTTAGAGAGAACTTTCTTGCTTGATTTTTTTGAAGATAATTCCCTATGATATAATAAACTTGTTTTTTTAAATTTCTTTGATTTGTTTAAACTATCACTGTATTCTGAATTTTCTCTTGAAATAAATCCTTCATCTTCCATTAATTTTTCAAAATCATTAAAAATATACTGCTCACTAACATTTTTCTTTTTTCTTAGTGCAAATTGATATGAATCAGACTTTGAATATTGAGACCCTTGATCATCATTTGAATAATTACTTTGCTTATCTTTTTTATTGAATTTTTCCTTTTTCCCTGTATGTCCAAAAGAATTCCTACATGTATATTTATGGTCTTCTGAACTAATTCTTTCTAAATCTTTTGTTTTTATATCTTTCTTAATTACTTTATCTTTAGTTGAATCAAATTGTTTTAATTTATTAAAATTATTAAATTTTTCATATTTTTCTTTCTCTTGAATTTGTTTATCAGATTTATTTTTTTCTTTTTCTTTAATTGAACATTTTGAAGTTTCATCATATTTTCTTAATTTGTTAGTTTCCATTATTTGATTTATTTCTTTATTTTTCAACATGGATACCTTTTGTTTTACCTGATCAATATATTTTCCTTCATTAGCAGCTAATTCTTTCAAGCTTAATTTTTCTTGATTCAAAAGTTTTTTGTTTCCTCTTCCTCTTGTAATTTTTTTAACATCAATATTTGATTTAACTTCAGATTTAGATTTTGAAATTTTACTCTCCATTCGTTTTTCATTTTTCTTTTCAAGTTTAGCTTCATTAATAATCATTTCTTTTAACCTGGCACTACGTGTCATTGGTTTTGAGATTTGTGTTTTACATAATTTAGATGATCTAGTTCTTCCTAATGTATCATGTGCTTGTCTAATTGGCTGTACAAATTTCTTTTTCACAACCGTTTTATATTTTTTAGTTAACTGAGATTTTGATTGTGACATTTTATCTGGTGGTGGCAATTTTACATAAGAATGTTCTGCAGTACTAAGTAATGCAGCTTTTCTTATAGACATATGAGATAAAGTTTTATTTTTAATTGGTACATTTTTTACCTGTTTAGATGAATTAGTACTGTCTTTCCTTAGATTTATTCTGGATCTTTCAGTTTTTTGTTTTTGAGGTACTTTTTTAATTACAACACTACTGTTTGATTCTGTATCACTATCAGAATCAAAATCTAAAATTGGAGGAACAAGTTTTGCTTTTCTCAACCAGGGTGTTGTAGAATTTTGTTGTGTAGATGTTCTTGTAATTGGAAGAGATAATTCTTGATGAATTTTTGATGAACGTAAAAGTCTTTTGTTTTCTACAGGAATTTTATTTGCAGAGCATGCACTTCTAGTCTGCCTAACATTAATTAGATTTTCAACTGTTCTTTTTACAGTAGAATTAGAATTCTGAGCAGTAGTCTGAGTTCTTAGACCAACTGCAGGTTTTGAATTGTGAGACAAATTTTCTTTCTGATTATGGAATGTTTTAGTCCTTTGTTTTGCAAGTCGCTGTTGTTTGTATTTTTCTTTAAGAGCACTTACAGAGGCTAACTGTTTTGACTTTCCATTAACATTGTTATTGGGTTGTAATAATCTTAATCTTCCAGGTGGCATACTTTGTTTATGTTTTTGAAATTCAGATTCATCATTTGAAAATTTTCTTTTTCTGTTATTAAATACCTGGAATTTATATTAAAATGATTATTATTTGCTAAAAGTTAGATTAATAATAATAAATTAATAATAATATTTATTTAGAATAAAACATTAAGAGATTTAATACACGACCAGAGATATAACTTCTTAAACTTTAACATTTAGTTTCAAAACACAGCACTTAACAGCAGTGAGAAATATTTAATAGAGAATAAACAAAAATGTTTTCGGTAATCTTACTGAAAACGTTTTTTGTTTAATCTCTATTAAATATTTCTCACTGCTGTTAAGTGCTGTGTTTTGAAACTAAAAAATTAAGAGATTTAATAAGAATATTTAAATATATTTGTTATTAAATTTTGCAAATACAAGCAGCCCTGACTTATGATGCGATTCAAATCCTGGCATCATAAAATAAATTTTCAAAATTTATGGAATGCCCCCTAAAATATTTATTATTACATTCCACTTTATCATAATAAACTTAATAAACACAAAAATACAAGAACTAGATACAAAAAAGGACTACTTTTAGTATATCAGACCATTGCCCAGGGACCCGAATCCTCTGTCAATTGAATTGACTAATCACAGAATTTATTGATGATAATCACTATAATAAGTATGAATGGTCATAAGTCAAGGACTACTTGTACACAATAACTGAATTTCACAAATATATTCAAAACTGAAGCATAGTATGAAACAAAACAAAAATCAGAAAACTATTTTTCATAAGAATATATTGAAATACTAGATATAAGTGTTAATCTATATGCTTGTATATAGTATACCATTTTAACAGTAAAATGAAAAGCAAATAATAGCATATTAAATAAATATCATAAATTCTTTATTAAGAAAATACCATTAATAAAAAGATAATAAAGCTTCTAAAAAAACAGAAAAAGCAAACTTGATTATCTTCATGTAATTTGTTAAAACAGTCAAAATATATTGTCAAAAAGATAAAATTCAATTAAATTTATAAAGTGAAAAATTACTAACAAAAATAAAACAGAGATTTATAAGGAATCTTATAAACACCAATGATGATAAATTTTATGCTGCTTCTGTTTGAAATAAACTTTGTAATAATCATTTAAAAATCTTTTAGATCATTCCAGTTGGATCTATTAGAGAAATAAACAGGAAGATTAATGAATAAACTTGGACAATCCAGAGAAAAAACCCCAAAGAATAGATATAAAAATCAATCTTGGATTCTTTAAAAAAAAAAACTTTTAAAACTGCTTATATTATGTGAAAAATAAACAGATCAGTATTAGATTGTTTATTTAAAACATTTATTATATAATAAATCATAAATAATTAGAAATATAATTATTTTATAAATAAAAGCAAATCTGAATCAAATTTTAGGGAACACAATATCTGTTTGAAATATTATTGCTACAGGAAAAATTGTTTTGAGTTATGTAATCACTTTTAAGTACTTAACTACTGCATAATTCAAGAATAATTTTATACATAACACAAATATGTGAATTTATAGTAATTAGTCTAAATCATTTTAGAATTTAGAAACTTTGTATATTGCTTAATATTATACATTTGAAAAATATGGAAGACTGGATAGTACTTGTTTCAAAAATAGGCTATTTTAAGTTTTAAAATACATTTATATAATATACATGTTTCAATCAATAATAATAAAAACTATAATAATCTTTAATATTAATTAAAAATTTGGATTTCAAGAAAATATTTTAATATTAACTTTACCTCTTTACTTCGTTTCTGCAAGCATTGCATATTATATGTACTTTCTTCAGAAGCAGATTCCGATTCTATACCTTCCCTATTAGAATGAGTCCTTTTCCTGTTTATACTATATTTATTTGTTTGTTTTAATGAGGAAATATTTTCTTGTTTATAAAATTTATCATGTTCTGATTTGGAAGAAAATTCCTTGTATGAAGTCATTTCAAATAACTCAGGCTCAGGAGTGCCTTCTCTACTATCAGAACTACTATCACTTTTTGCACAGTTATTTAGGAAGTCCAATGATGGTGGCAAAATTGATGTACCTAACAGTAAATAAAAAATAATTCATTATGATATTAAATTTATTTAATTTTATTATTTATATAATAAACAAATTTTGAAATCAAAATAAAATTAAAAATTGTTCTATTATTAGTCTAATATTTGATAAAAACAATTGGTTTCAATTCCTTCTTTTTTTGTTATTTAATAAATATAAAAATTATCATCAAGTCGCAACCATAAGTTATATTGATGTGAATATGAAAGTGAAGATTATTGTATTATAAATTACAATTATTACAGTCTAAAGTACTAATTATGTTAGACCATATAAAATAACATCATTTTATATGCATGCCTATCTTTTAAATACAACACAGGTATTGTTTGAATTATGAACCTTTGATTTATGAATGAATGGTTTCTTCACAAATTGAAAATATACCATTTTTCAATTTGTGAAGAAACCATTTCGTTGTCAATCAATTATCCACTATAATTCGCTTAAATTACTGAGTGGAATTTGTTTTACATAATAATTTATAATCTCTAATTCATATTTCAATAAATTTTTCTTACATGCTAAGTTCTCAAATTATTTTTGTAAAAAAAATTTCCATTATTTGGATATTTATTATCAATTCAATGATATGAAAAATTGTTTTTTTATGATATTTTTTACCTATTCTCTCAATTGTTGTATCAGATATATTTTCATATCAGATCTATTATATATACCAGTGTTCAACCCGTTGATCATGATTGATCAGTCGATCTCTTATTTATTCCTCCTCATAAATTTAATTAAAACTGAAAACATAATAATTTATTTATCATTATTTTGTATTATTTTTTAATTTTCTTTAAGTGTATTGCTATTGCTTATTTATTTTTCATTAAAATTGTCAAATCAATAATTTTCTTATCATTTGGAAGTATACACACAAAAAGTTTCCAATATTAACTGATATTGCATAAAAATTTCTGTCATGTTTTAGATTGACATACTTGTTAAAGTCTGTCTTTTTAAATATGATTGTCATAAAAAATCAAGAAATCAAATTACAAATGATCATTTAGATGATTGTCTACCATTAGCCACTTGTTCATATCAACCTGACTATGAAAATATTGTGAGCTCAAAACAATGCCAAACTTCACATTAACTTTTTTTAATCAACCAGCATTTCCTGAAACTTATGAGTTTATAATCAATCTGTTGTTTTTTCTAACTTTGGTTTTCCAAAATAGAGAAATAAATATTTTATTCGAATATATTTGTTGAATTAAAATAATTAAAAGTGATAAATTTTTAAATATACAAATAAAGTTTTAATTTCTTTAAAGTTTTTAGGGCTGGGAAAGTGGGTCCTCTGAAGTGAATGAGTGCATTTAACTGCATAATTATACATAATTAAATATCAGGTTGGGGCAAATTCTTTGGGTTGTGGGAAAATAATCTATATAAGAGAATAGATCACCAAATAACTTAGCATAGTAAAGTAGTTTACATAACAAAAACGATTGAACACCACTGATATATGATATACATTAACTTCAAAACAAAATTTGCCACAGGATTCAATATCGAATCTGACATTTGGAATATACTGATAATATGAGTATCTGTAATGTACTTTCTGCAGTTTTCAAAAACTTTTGCAAATATATAAAATCATTTAAGCTTATAATAATTTCATATTATTTCAGATGTGTAAATCTTTGGTATATTTTTTTATCTATGTAAATTTAAATTATGATGATATTTTGTTGTTCTATTGGAATATGCTAAATTTAGTTCGGCAAGCGGTCCACCAATTGGGACACCTTTTTTTTGTCTGTAAAAGCTACCTTCCAAGGTAGCTTTTACAGACAAAAAAAAGCTATCTTCCAGTATGAATTATACGTTATGAGGTGTATTACGTCTCTAAGCAGTATTTTAATAGTATCAGGACATGAGAGATGTTCCAGCAGGAATCTATACAACATAAGCACAGCAGGTGGTTATTCAATAGACGGATATAGAGAGTCGTAGTCTATAATTGCATAGGATTCCTCCGGTAGTGGCTCTATTTCTAGAAGCT
>WUQG02016033.1:0-11640 GCA_011317285.2 Androctonus mauritanicus | reverse complement strand
GAAAAATACCTGTACTGTAGAATGAATTACAAAAGTAAAACCAAAACTGAAACTTCTGAAGTGGATGAGTCCAAATGTAAAAAGGAGAATCAGAGTCGGTAGAAAGACTGGTGGGATAAGTTTTGGTTTTGATTTTTTGTATTCATTCTACTTTCTATTTCGTAAGACAATGTAGTGTTCAGTATAACAAACTGTTCCTTTGTCGAAAAAGTTTGGCCAAGATTTCTTGGATAAAAAACTATAGATGCGACCAAACGACTCTGGGGAATAAAAATAATAGCGTAAAAATGCGAAAACGTATAAATGGAAAACGTGCGAGTGGGATAATTTTACATGCAAAATCGAAAGACTGTACAAGTGCGAAAAACGTAGAAGTGAGAAACGTTTAAATGGGGTTTTACTGTAATGTATTTAGTATTATAAAGTTATATATTTTTCAATCAGTGTTTATTAAATATTAAAATTTTACTTGTTATCAAATTTAAAACAAAATTTAATACGCTGTTTATTAAAACGAAGATTTTAATAGTGAAATAAAATCTTTCTTCTCCTTTAATTCTATTCACTGTTTAATAAATTTTATATTAAAAATTCGAACGTAATTAGTATTTAATTGCCTTTGTTTCCTGCTGATCAAAATTTATTAATATTATGATTTTAATAAATTTTGATTAAACGATATTTGTTTTTTCAATCTAAATAATTTTTATCCAACAAATTTATTAAGAACTAAATTTAATTTCTTCATAAAAATAAAATCTATATCAATGTCTTCGCTAATTAACTAATTATAACTTCGTCTGTTTAGAATAGTTAAAGTTTGTTTTTTATATATATAATTATTGTATATTAATAACATTGTATATCGATCATTATATTTTCTTACTATTTATGATTATTTGAATTAAATTTGAAAGTTTTGAACGTTCTGTCTATTAGATATAGAAGGTTATCAAAGAAACTACTGCTAGAATATCTATAAAAGCATATCAAAGAAAATTCGAATGAATTTTCTTTTGATAAGCTTTTATAGATATTCTAACAGTAGTTTCTTTGATAACCTTCATTAATAAACCTTCCTTTTAAATATTCCAACAGTAGTTTCTTTATTATCCTTCATTAATGAACTTTCATTATAGATATTCCAACAGTAGTTTTTTTTTATAATCTTCAATAACAAACTTTCATTATAGAAATTCCAATAGTAGTTTCTTCGATAACCTTCATTATATTTAGATATTTCAACAATAGTTTCTTTGATAACCTTAATTCATGCGTATTCAGGTTACTATCAAAAGAAAATTCGAATGAATTTTCTTTTGATAGTATAGTATACGCATGAATTAAAGCAAAATTTTCAATAAAATAAAGATGAAAGGAGCTGAATTGAGACATTTTTCAGGTCAATCGATGCATGCGCTTGACAGTCAGTATACCAGAAACCACATTTTAAATGGCACCGATTATTTCTTTATAAATATTATATCTTTCTTCTCCAATTACCATAATTCGCCGAAAATTATACAACAGATATAGTTATTTTGGTTTGAATTTATAGAAATTACTATTCGAATTCCAATAACTGGACATTACCTCTCATATAAATGATCGGAAATCTTGTGATTTAATCATATAAACGTCGAGCATCATTAGAAAAACACATATATGGAACTCGTTAGATGGCAGCCATTATTAGGTTACAGCACCACCTGCAAATTTTTCATTTTTAAAGGAACTACAATTTTAATTTAATTTTTATTCCTTAATTTTTAAATTATTAATAACGACAAAAAATTTTGGCTGTCGCAGAGATCCAAAAATTAGATCTTTCTAATGATGCCCAGCTTATAAGAATCGGTACAGTGGTTCGGTCGCAAAAGGGATGTCCAGCCAGCCACGTTTCTATATTGATATACATGATTTAATACTGTATTTTATAATAATAAACCATTAATAAGAAAGATTAGACTATAAATAAACTGACTTCTCCTGTATTCTTTTGTTTAAAAATTATATAAACATAAACAAAAATATATTTCCTCTTGGTCTTTATAACAATTTTATTTCCTGCCCGGTAATCGCTTAAAAATGCGAATAATCTGTTTTCTATAATTATTAATATGCTGGAAAATTTGTAAATGGAAATTATTGTATGCAGTATAATAAATTATTTTAAAAACATATTTTAAACTTGATTGGTACACTTATTTTTCGTGTTTTTTACGTGAGAACTCCTAAATGTTTACTTATTTTCAACTATATCAAGTAAAATTATAATTTATAATTCGTAGAAAAATAATTTACATTAAACTATGTTTACATACATAGTATATATATATTTATATTCGTCTATTATTTAATTTCGTTTTGTTTAAGGCTAAATATTAATTAAATAAATTTTTTACAATATTTTGAAAAAAAATTTGAATTTTCAGACATAAAATTGTATAAATGCAAATAAAATTATCTGTGCAACTTTCGGATCTATTCTTAGCATTGCGAAACGCATTCTGAAGCTTTCACTTATTGCATTTCCTTCATGAAGACGAAATAACCTTCTTCATGAAAGAAATGCAGTAAGTCAGTTGTGGAAAATTGTGCTTTTTCTGTTTGCTAGCAATGTTTTAATTATAAAATTTGATAATCATTAACCTGTAATCTTTTTTATATTAAGAATTATTAAATAGTCGATCGATATTGATTAAATCTAAATTAAATGAATTAAAACGTGTAGCTTTAATATCATTTAACTTGCGATACGCAATCGATATACAATTTAAGCATATTTGAAGTTACAGAAATTAAATTTGGTATTCGAGATAATACAATTTATTCCAGTAAATACAAATATTATCAAATATTGATATTAAAAATAAATTCTTATTAAATTACGTGGTATCGAAATAAAGTCGGGGAACATTTATATGTTATTCGATAACCAGACTTCCGAAATTTGTAAAAAAAAAAAAAAAAATTGTGTTAACTGATATTCTAAATTTCAGTTTTCCGTATACATAATCGGAAAATTTCAAATAAAAATAAATTCTTAGGAATTGATTAATATGTGTAATTTTATCGAAATTTTAATTATAATTTTCTTGTAAATTAAGTATATCGAAAGTTAATTGTGTAACATCTCTCTGTTTAGTGAAGCAGTCCTTTGATTGGTAAGGAAGAGTCTATTCCATCTTTCTCTATCTGTCTCCATCCTCAGCCTTTCTCTTCAGCTCTGCATATCTATCGCTCCAACATCTTTGCAGGCTTGGATGATATAGCAGTTGCGAGGTGTTCCTCTGCTTTTGCTTCTCCTCAGCAATTCTTCCTTCGAAGATCCTCACTATAGGATTGTCGTGTCTTAGTATATATCCAGCCACCATAATATCTCTCTCTTTAGTGAAGCAGTCCTAATACTGGTAAGGAAAAGTCAATTCCATCCTTTCCATCTGTCTCCATTCTCAGTTTTTCTCTTCAGTTCTGCATATCCTATCGCTCCAACATCTTTCCAGCTTGGATGATATAGGTATTGCGAAGTGCTCCTCCTCAGTAATTCTTCCTTCGAAGATTCTCACTGTAGAGTTATCGTGTCTTAGAGTATGATTCCCACCCAGCATAATATAACATACCAATATATATGTATATATTTTTAAATTTAATTTCATTATAGGACCTATATTATTCATCCAAAAAAATTTTTTTTAGCATAGCTACCATTAAATTTAAAATCGTTATCAAGTGATAAAATAATTATTCCGTATTATCTTTCTAAATTCATTTATTTAAAAAAAATTAAAGTCTTAAAAACTGTGAATGCATTAAAACAATTATTAAGTATTTTTCTTTCTAATTAACAATTACGATGGTTAAGAAGAATATATTTTAAAGCTTAGTTAGCATCAATTAAAATTGTTTTACGTTATACTCGAGGGTTGTGAAATTACGTTCTCTCTAATTAAGATTAGTTTTCTTCTCGAATGTTTCTATCATATTTTTGATTTAAATAATCCAGCCGAAAGCGAGAGGTTACTTATTTACTGCTACATAAACTCGTAAAATTATCTACTAAATTAAAATTTTTAATAATGTATTATATTCTACGGAAACGAATTCAATAATTTGATTAACAAAATTTATATATATATATTCGCATACTTTTAAAGGAAATTATTCCAGTTTGTAATTATTAGTATCGTATATTATTAATAATTATAAAATATCTGGTTAAAACATGGAAAATATGTAGGGAGTGAATAGATAAAACTATAAACAGGCAACAAATTTTCTGAAGAAATTGTCACATAATTAAAAATAGAGTTTAAACTGGAGATAAACTTAGATGGTTGCATTTGCTGGTTAACTTAAATTTTTGCCATTAACTTTGAAAAATAAAAAAAATTAGAGTGAAAATTTTATTCATTTTATTTTAAATTATAAATTTATAATCATTTATAATCTAAATCGATAACATGGTTTATAATCATTATGATTAAGTGATGGATGAACAGTACGCATAATTTCCGTCGCATTAGATACTATTGATATTCGATATAATGGCCAACGGAAACTATATTGTTTAACAATTTGATCTGATCATGTAAGAGAAAATTCAAACCACGAATAATTGGTAGAGGAAGTAAAATAGAAAAAAAAAAAAAAGTATTGTGGTTACAGAGTGAACATCTGACCAATTCCCAACAAAATCGGTCGAGCGAAAGAATGGCTTGATATGCTTCTGATCCAAATCCGTTTGACCATAAAATGTCACTAGAATTCTTTTCTGTGTCGATCATATTTACATGTATAAGTAAATATGATCAACACAGAAAAAACATTTGGTAATTATAACAAACACTTAACTGGAGAAAGTTTTCTTTATTTTTCGAAATTTTTCTATTAGATTTTAACACTTTTGCTCGAATTTTAAAATGTTTTCTTTAAATATTGAAATGCATTAACTAATTTTGTAATATTTCGCTATTTATTGAATCATTTCGCTCTTTTCGAAAATTTTTCACAATTTTTTTTACTAATTTATGAAAAAGTTTCGCTAAACAGTTGAAAGGGGATTTAAATTGCTTTCCATCAGTGTAACAACAACCAATCTTCAACAGAACAGAACACAATAGAAGATTGAACTGATTGTTTGATCAGGCAGATTAACTAACACATCGTTTTCATCTGTCTTGATACCGAACTTTGAATCAAGTCTTTGAAATCCATTCTTCTCTTCTTGATTTTTATCATATGTTATAATTTTATTTCAACATTACGCTAAAATGTAGATTATTTAATAAACGAAAATCGACTAACCAAATAAGAAAGAAAATAACTGGTATTATTAGTTTTCATGTGATTTTCATCAATGTAATATTTTTACCAGATATTAATTTTTATTTGTGGATAAAGATTACCAATCTACTCTTCATCCACGAATATCCTGACTTATTTCTCGGCAGATATTATGGAGTAATAATCTTCTACCAAACTTTATATGTATATAGCGTTAATATGTCATTATTACATAATAGAATATCGTTACGTGTATCCTATTGTTAACTCATAACCTCCATTGTGTTATAATCCTTTATTGCATTAAATAAATTAATATAGTAAATTGTTAAAATAGTTAATATGTTGTTATAGTATATATAGTAGTATGTATTGTTTACTATTATTACTGCCACAAGCATTTATTATAGTTGTTACAATTATTATGTTTTATAGAGTACAAAATTTAATATGAATATTAATTAAAATATTCTAACCCGTTTATATTTGCTAAAAGTATTTATTGATAGCATCATGTTCATGTCCATCCATTCGTTGGCCTGAATATAAAACAAGCAGCTTAAATATCCATTATTTTCGTAATGAAGTATTTTCATGAAATCTATTATTCAAATTCTTTTCAGAAATTTGTCATGCAAATTCAATTTTAATCGAAATTGGATTACCTTAACTGCCTTAAAGCATTTCTACTCCATACTTCCTGGAAACTAGAACACAAAAAAAGAATATGTACGAAGAAAGGCCAAAATGTTCTTATCCTCATCATGATGCAGATGTGCTAGGAATCTAAAATTTGATCCTCCAACTCTTCCTTCTCTATATATCCATTTCCTAGGACCACATACTTCCCATACTTGTGGAAGAGTTCTTTAATTCCATGTTTGAATATAAATCAGTAGATCTGGAAGCAAACCAGCTCTCTACAGCAGTAAAGATCTCCTCATTATTAAAGAAACTTCTCTATAAATTTTTTTTTTATATTTTGAAACAGGAAAAGGTTTGAAAGTGCCAGGCCAGGAGAATATGAGGGATAGGGCAAGATTTCATAGTCATATTCGTACAGAAAAGTGACTGTTTCTGTTTCTGCAGCTCAATGTGCAGGTGCATTGTAAGCTAGAAGCAACATACTTTTTGTTAGCAAACAATGTTTTTTTTTCTTGATACTGACCTGTAACTTTTGTAGGAAGTTCCTATCGAATGCTCCTGTTATTGTCAACTGTTTTTGTAAGTAATCTGTCAAAATGATACCTTTGCTGTCTCAAAATATTTGATGAATGAACTTTTCTTGAGCCTACAGACTGATGCGACCATATTTGAATTTGTTTCACAATTTTGTATAATGAAATGTTCTTAACCATACAAGCTGATGTCTCTTTGTGAATTGTGCAGTTTTCTCATGAATTGAAGGAACTATATCATGGCTCAATACTCAGTTTTATCTAGCATGACACTTTCTTCTACTATCATGCTTCTAACTCCAGTTAAACAGGACCTGTTAAAACAAAAAAAATGCATGAATATTAATAACAGAATAACTTATCATTGTTTACAATTACAAATCTATAGCACGCATACAATACTTTGAGGGCAAGAACTTTTTGATCTCTGCTTGTAAATAAATTTAAAATAAAATTGCTCTTATTTTGAAAATATTTTAAATTATTTATTTAAAATCACAATTAGGGAAGTTTTATGTTTTAATATTTTTTAATATAACATTTATTTTCATTTGAAATCTTGCTTGAGTATATGCCATTAAAAATTATTATTATAGGTTTAGCCAGAGCCAAGTCAGTGCCAACAAAAACATATTCCAATGAAGTTGTAACATTATGGTAAGTATATTTAAAATAATCAAATAATTTTCTGTTTAAAAATAAATATATATATAAATGTGTGTATGTGTGTAGAATAAATTATTGACTCTTATGAATTATTGACTTTTATGAATAAAAGGCAACTTTAATTGGAAACAATACAAAACAAACATTTTAAGCATTTTTTAGGTTACAAATAACAGATCAATATAGTACTATACAAGTAATCTATGGGAATTCAATCTAAATCTTATATATATTTTCAGTTGTTTGTATGTTTATGTCAAGTAATCTCCTAAATGGTAGAAATTACAAGTACCAAACTTGGTATGATTCTCTGCTATTATTCAACTTAAATAACTTGCTTATTTAAATTGGGCAATACATTGTTATGCAATTATGAACAAATCAAAAATTATATAGATTTAACAGTAGATGACATTATATATAGTCTATATTTTTGACCAAATTTAATCATTTAATCTACAATGACATCATCATGATGTAACAGTTGGTGATGTCATAAAATGATTTCAGTTTGTAACGTCATGATGATGTAACATAATATAATGTCACGTGTCATGATGATGATGTCATCATGGCCTAATACTCCGGTTAAATATACATTAAAATTGGACACAAAAACCAATGGATTCCAAATGTTCTAATTAATAAATTATACGGCAAAATGATTTCATTTGAATATAAGATGTCACAAGATTCTATGACAGTGGTCTCATACTGATGGCCTGTGGGCTACATCCAGCTTGCAAACCAATTTTGTATGGCCCATAAAGATGTTTTACAAATATTTGTTTAATAAAAATATATGTTACAATCAGAAAATCGTTAATAAAATAAAATAACTGTTTTATAATCTCATAATTATATGATGTTATTTCAATATCTTTGTAAGAAAAAATTAAAATAATTACAAATAAATATTTTCCTTTCATTGTAATTTTGTTTAAAAATATTTGGCCCTTCATTTCCTTTCTAATCATATATTCTGCCCACATACAACTTGAGTTTGAAACCACTGTTGTATGACGATATCATGAGATAACAAATACATGGAATCACATAAATGTGCTGATGACATCATTGTGATATAATATTGATAAACAATCACTCAGTTTAATACTTTAATAAATTCAGAGAGACCAAATAATTCCTAGAAATTGTAATTCAATTAGTCTGATGATGATACTGTATAACATTTCAATAAACATAAGGTTTGAAATAACAAATGAAATCAATGCATGAAATAATTTTCCAATTAATAAAAATTCTTTCTGAGGATATTTCAATGAAAATTGGTAAAATGATCAATTTTTGGTAAGGATAGTACATAATATCACATTATTACAAATTTCAATATTCCTCTAGTAAATCTTTTTAAATAGAGTCATAAGTTTGTGGGACTTCTCAAAATTATGAGGGTTATATTAAAGAACAACTGAGACTGTAGAAGAAATCAAAATGCAAATAACCAAAACAAATTTTCCTAATATACTGCATATGTTTTTCAATAGAATAGTATTTAAGTTTGACAATTACCAGAAAATTAGCCAATTTTGGCAATTGTAGTTTGTCAGTTAGGAGATTACTTGAATATACCTTATATGTTTTCAAACTATACTCAGTCAATGCCACACACACTTTGCTAGTATTAATTTAATTTAAGAGATCATTTAATTTTTATGTTAATGCTTTAATTTATTAATTTTTACATAAAAGAACAATAATTGAAGATGCTTAAAGTTTGTGTTGTGTATTTTATATTATTTAATTTATTATTCAAATGTGCTATTCATTTGTTTAGCTATTACCATTTGCAAAAAGATTAAAAGTACTTTTGTTAAACTTCTCTTGCATTATATATTAATTTTATTTACACTTGCTTTTGTTATATTGTATATATAATACAACTGACTTTTATTTTTTCAGTAATATTTATGTAGTATTCAATATTTAAATATTTATAAAATATTAATTTATATACATACACATAAATTTTACAGAGCCACATATTTATACAGTCATATATATCCATATATTTAAAAAAAGCAATTGAAAGAATCACTGCAATCTTTCAATTTTAAGAATGAATATGACCGACTGTGAAATTGGTATGAAGATATAACATTAACACAGTGTAACTGAGCTGATGAATCTTAAATCCTGCAAAAAAATTTCCAATTTTTGACAATTTCTTGTATTAATTGATCTCCCTTTTTTAAAAATGTTTTTTGGTAAAAATTTATTTGTTTATATATGAGCATATAGATATGCAATCGAAATTCCTGGATAATGTCAGATAATCTGACTAGTTCTAAATCTTATTTAGAAATAATTAAAATTTGTTAATATTTTAAAATAAGAAGTACATGAATCAAAATGATTTAAAATATTGATATTTCTTGTAAAAAGTCTATATAGATTCTAATATTTTTCAATATTGATAAAAATTAATCATCATATTATAAAATGAAAATGATTAATCTCAATATAATGTTTCTTCCCAAAGTTTATCCCAAAAAGAAGACAATTAATCGATAATATAATAATACAGTTATTGTTTTATTATTATATTATCAGTCACTAAAACTGATTGAACAAACATAAATATTAATCTTTAAGTTCATTAGCAGTCAAATTATTGTCAGAAATGTTTTCAACATACTTGTATGTGTTAGAAGCCAAGGAAGATATCAAGTGCATTGAAAATGTTTTCCGATGATAAAGTATTTGATTGCTAAAGGATTAAATATTATTATTATAAATATTAACTTTTATTGTTTAATAATAAAAAAAAATTAAAAAATTTTTCATCTTGTTAAATCAATATTTGTTTATATATTTATCTACAGTAATGCCATGAATTAAATTTGTCATTATATTTTGTTTTATTCATTTGTATTTATAAATAAAAAGAATATGTTGTTTCAAAGCATTATATGAATGCATTATTAGAGAAAAATAGATAAAAAATTTCAATATTTGTTCTAATAGAGATTTTAACAATTTATAAAAGAAGGCAGCAAAAACATAAAGGGAAAATAATAATTTACAGATTTTATAAGTACTGTTAAGTTTTAGATTGTTACTAATACCTTTTCATTTCAATTTTGGATATATGATAAAAGTATATGAATATACATTAAAACAAAAAATATTTTGTTGAATCTCTAAAATATATATCTGATACTTATGTATATTACTTTATTGCATATTATTTTGAAATATTTTTAAATTATTATTAGTATATGGCAAAAATTGATAAGGATGTGAAAACACTTTATTAATTTTAAATGTATATTATTCTAAAATTTTTTCTGTTGCAATTTTGTTATATATTTTATATTATTGAGTTTTATTTCATAAATATTATAAATTTTAGGTATCGTCCACCTGATGTTTTGTTAGGTTCTACAGATTACACAACTTCTATAGATGTCTGGTAAGTTTTTATTATAAAATTAGAAATCTTTACTTAGAACATTTTGAATCATTCAGTGAAAAATTTAGAGTAAGCAAAATTTTCACTATCAACATCATTAAAGTATTTGAAATTTGGATTAAAGTATTTTTTATTCAATTTATATTAAGTCAAAAAGAAAAAAGCCACTTTAAAAATTAGTAGTTTTATGACTATCAATATTTAAATATAATATGCCTTGTAATATTTTTCACAGTTAAAGTACATTCAAAATTTTCATTTACAGTGGGTGATTGGTTAATGAATATAATCTGTTCAAAGACAATGTTCACTACCCAGTATTCATTAACTGATCATTGAGTTACCGTAGATATTTATAGGAATTTGATTAATTCATTCTGGAAACCCAAAAAAACAAATAAATAATTATATAATTTCTTACTACTATTTATTTATATGCAATCACAATAATGTATATATACAGAGTCTTGCATATTCATCTATCCTATTTATATTCCATTTGTGGGATGTTAAAGAATCTGTCTAATATTGATTGTTTTTACCTCTTCTTTTTGAAAGTGATTAATAGCATTGTCATTGTAGAGATTTCCAAACCTGTTGACCTCAACCTGATAGGGTGCCATTCTAAGACCAAAAAATTATAAAAACCCTCTCTTATCTCATTTAATAAATCTTTGATTTGTTTTAAGTTGTCTCTGGGTTCATTTTAATCGGGAGAAACCACTGTTCTCCCATCCTTATCCATAAGTCTATGAATGCACAAGGCTAAGCCTGTCATTCTGTCAGTCTGTGGGTCCCATAGTTTGTTCTGTGAGGTGTTTGTTATCCAAATATGTGTTCATTGTCCGAACATAAAAATCTTTCATGAAAATGTTCGTTATCTGATTTGTTCATAATCCAAACTGTTCATTAACCGATCACCTACTGTATTATCTAACTAATTACACTAGTAATTACTTAGTTACTAAATAGAAATGTTAAATGAAATACGAGGGTTGGAACTTTAATAGTGGCAACTGTTTATTTACAACTGATACAAAAGAGATACATGTTACCAAGTTTTACTATACTTCA
>WUQG02016022.1:0-11641 GCA_011317285.2 Androctonus mauritanicus | reverse complement strand
GTTTAATACAACATAATATTAAATGTGATGGATAGGCTTATTTTTCAGCACAAATTTTCCCAAATCGGGTGTCGTGGAAGATATCGTTACTCACAATTCTTTATCAGCCATTAAAACATCGATATTTTGTTTTTAAAATAACTATGGTAGAAAGTTTCAGGATACATGGATATATGTACAGTATTGTATTTATAACCTTTGCTGATTCATTTTTTTTTTTTAATTTATTTTTTGCTTGTTTGTATCAAAAATGATGTTTTTGTTAATTCTTGCACGTCCCCTTGCAATAGACTCGCGCTCCAGTTTGAAAAACACTACACTACAATACAGTATTCAATGTCACCCATGTAATAGGCTACACGCTACAATGCTATATAGTACAATATAGTATATAAAACATGAAAATGAATCAGTCAGTCTACGGAAAACATCAATGAAAAATTGCATTTTTATTAAATATCAACCCTCTAGAGTTCATTCGATGATGATAAGTATTATAAAAAAACTTAACCTAGGATAGCTTAGGCATCACCAAAAATAGTTTACAAATAAAATCAGTCAAAAATTTATGTAATAGTAATGATCTAAAAAAATGTTAAAATTCGATGGATTCAAAGAAAGCAGTTCTATGTCAATAATAAACTAATGTTGACTAATAGTAAAAGTAATTATTGGTGATAAATCTACTTGTTTAGATCGAATAGAAAAAAAAATTTTTATTGAAAAATTTTGATTGTGCTGACTGTTGCTTCTATTTCTTAAATAAGAAATATTCTATATTTAGAAAAATTCTTAAAAATATAAAATAATAGTTAAAAATATCCTAAACAGATTACACAAAATATGAATTTAAAAACTTTTAACTCTTTAAAATCTATCAAATCATAAGGCTATTTCTCTCAATTCTGGTATTTTAAATTTATACAGAAATAATGAGAATTAACTCATTAATAATTATATATTGTACAAAATCCAAAATAATGTTTATAAAAAGTTAAAAATATGAATTTTTTTTTATAATTACTATTATTCACATTTTGCAATTTTAATAATAGCTTATAAGAGATAGTCCATTGCAAAATTTCTAGAGGAAAAAATCTAGGATGTCTTAATTAAGATTGTAATAGATCGCTTACAAATCTTTTCAGAATATAGTATATTTATAAAAAAAAATTTTGAAGAACATTTAGCATAATCATTTTTTGTAAATTTATATATACTGTAATTTAATTTGCAAAAGTGTTATAATAAACTACTGTATAAGTGACTACTAATTTCACTTTTACTATATAATGCAATTGAATACATAAATGAATAAAATGAAAAAGCCTTAGACCACATTTAAGCTGAATTTTAATTATTATTCATTTAAAAACTAATAATTATTAATTACAATATATTTTAAATGATTGAAAATCATGGAAAGAATTGTCAGATGTATGCTAGTTCCAGTTAGTTTATTTTTTAAATCAATTATTATTTTGTAATTTTAACAATTTCTAGTTTCATATTTTTCAGGTCAGATCAATATTCCATTTGAATATCAATAAAGTATCTGATATACACTGATCATAAGGAAAATGTCATTTATTTCAAAGCAAAATTGTCTTCTACATTATATTATATAAATGGATAATTGTCAATTAATTATTGAAATAATTATTGTATTAGCAAAAAATTTATAAATGATAATATTAATATATGTACAATATTATTTAATCTCTCATAATATAGTTTTATATTATTCTTTAAATCTACAATAAGAAAAATTTACATATTTATTATATACTGTATTTGATATAGGTAGTCCTCGATTTACCATGGGGATCTATTCCAACATCTCTGTGGTAAGTTGAGGACTTTTTTAACTCTTGATCTGTTTGATTTCTGTTTTAATATTTTTGTAAATTAAGTTTCTATTTAACTTAAAACTTTCCTTGCCTTCTATGTTGGAATTTTCATCAGTAGCATTATTTCTTTTACTGGACGTGACAAGGTTACAAGATACAAAATTGCAATAAGAGAAATAAACACTTTGACTGCTGATTAGCAACTAGCATGCCAAAGACTGTGATAAGTTAGAAGTTGGCAAATCACATTAGTGGCTGTTACGTATTGTTGAAAGGCTTTGCTTGCTGACTAATGATGACCCTACAATGCATATATAAAAATAATGTGTTATATGTATGTATATACAAGCAGAAAAGTTAAATTAGAGGATTTTTAATAATTTTTGTCCTTCGTAATCTGAGGATTACCTACATACTGTATAAGAAGCTAAGCAAAAATTTTAATACTTAAGATGGAAAAATTAAATCAGTAAATTCAGATTTATCACTTACAGAATATCTTTGAGAATGAAATATTATTTCAGAAAATCAATGTTTATCTTATTCATTAATTTTCCATATCCAATTTGTAATCAAATATTAAATATTACACAAATTAATTAAATTATTTTTTATAAAAAAATTTTAAGTTCTGTTTGAAGATTTTAAAATTATTTAATATGATAAATAATTTAAGATATTTCACTTTTATTAAAGTTTGTTGCTATTTCAAAATATCTAAACTTGTCTAATTTAAATCCACTATTATATCATTTCTTGATTAATTTTTAATATTTTTAAGGTTTGTGTGTTAAAGAGAGCAGACACCATTACAGAAGACAAAATGATAGAGATATTAACTATTTATGTGGTTGGGAAGACCAACCAGATGATTAACTTCATCATCTATTTTATAATTATAGATTATTCATTTGATATACTATGTTATAACAAGAAAATTTATAAAATTGATGTTATGAGAATAAAGATTTTAATGACCAATATTTCAAAAAGATATCATTATTTATTTTACTAAATAGATTTTATATTTTAAATACTTTTCTATAAAGTTAAAATTTCAATAAAATACATTGTAAAAGATATCATCATTTAATATCAGAATATGTGCACATATTGTATTGAGAATAAAACTAAAAGCAAAATAATTTTTAATATTGTATATTTATATATTACAGATGTTCTTTAAATTTCAAAACAAATCATTTGGTATTTGAAATGCATCATTCTTCAGTATATATCAATTTATATAAACCAGTGTTTCCCAACCTGTGGTCTGTTGGCTTTGGCATCTGTTATTGTGCATATTGATTATTATTTAAATAGATTAAAATTAAATTGAGAAAGGTTGAAAACTATTGGTATAAACTCTAACTGAAAATAAACTATGGCTGTCAAAAATGAGAAAGAATATAAAACATAAAATGTTACAAAAATAATGTGTATTCTCTTCTCTAAAATTGTTCAATTAATTAAACCATGTATATTATAAATAATTCATTAATAATTTTTATTTTAAATATTTTCAAAAATCAATTGTTTTGTATTGTGCTTATATAACAAAGTATTCAATTACAATGTCTTGTAATTTCATTTAATACTATAAAACTGAATAATTATGCATTATCTTTTAGGTAACATGGTCTGACTTCTTTTCAGTTTTCATATAAATTACTCATTAAATAATATGATTTTATAGATAATGGATTCTGATCTGGTATAACCATAATCAGCTCTCATATGTTGAAGTTGGATCATGTTAAGTGAAAATATTCTGTATGCAAAATGTTTGTCATCTTGTTAATGCTCAAGCACAATTCTTACTTCAGTCATAACTAACATATAATATACTAATCACAAAAACATGTTCTGTTATCATAAGGACAATAGGGATTAGAGATCATAAGGACAATAGAATTGTTTCTATATTCTTATCCAAAAATAAATCATTTTTAATCATAGCATCAAATCTTGTATTCAGTAAATTAATTTAAATTCAGCTCAAATGCATTATCATGTAAAATGATAATCCATTTAATTGAGAGAATATATAATTTCAAGGCTACGTACTATATCTACAAATTAATTTATGTATAAAATAAACAATAAATTGACATGCAATAATAATAATTTACTGTTGTATATAAATATTTCGTGATTTCTGATAAAACAAATGATGAAAGTTCATCAGAATAATTCGATGGAATTTTTCAACAAGCTACAGTAAATTATGATATACTAACGAGATAAACATCGTTGTCAAATTTTGAATTTTCATTCTTTATTCAAATAATTGGCGCGCGTTTGTTCTTTGTCTGTGATTTGATAATAGGAAGTACTGAATACGGTTAAATTATTAGCACGGACTGACAAGAAAGCTAAAAATATAAGCCAATGAAAGAACAGAACGGACGACGAAAAACAAGATGGCGATCAACATGACAGGAAACTACTGTATAGATGCAGGAAGCAATAACTGTTAACAGTATATAATATTTTATAAATAAATACTAATAGAAATTTAAAAAGGATAAATATATATGTGCTCATTTGTTTTAATTTATTTTGTTACTTTCATTAGTACTATCGTATTTAAATTATTTATATTTGACATTGGTTCAAGTTAGAAATAATTAAAATCTAAAAGTACTGTACTATTGAGAAAAAATTAAACGTTATTATTAAAAGTTACTTATGGATTGGAATACAAATTTAAATAGTATTTAGTTGGGAATCTAAGTTTGCCCATTAATCCATATTTTTAATTTAATAAAAGCATTTTTTCATTTAATCATGGTAAGAGACGTAATTCACCGTATAATTTAGCAACAGCATAAAATTGAATATGATAAAATTTTAAACATGACCCAATATATCAAACTATATTAAAATTTGTTAAAAAAAAGTTTTCGGTATTTCACAATGTTATGATAAGATTACTTACATATCAATTAAAATAAAATATCAAAGTTATCAAAATTATAAATATGAAATTCAATGTCTCATAATTAATAAACTTTATAATAATAATATTAATAAAACTGCTCATCGGAACAAATCAAAGATATCGTGAATAAGAAAATGTCGATAATAATTGCTAGGAAAATGGCTGCGTGATAGAGTTATCACCAGGAGATTTGGGTACAATACTAGATTCCAGATTTTTAGAAGAGAGAACCATTGAACTCCATTGTTCAACTTCCGGTTGATTTTTCACAGATGTTGACCAGCCTGTGATAATTGAAGTAGTCGCCGCTAAAAATATCTTATGTGAACCAACGATGGTGTGAACTTTAGTTTGAAAATAATATACGATCTCATATGTCATTAAGTATTATACTGTATATAAATGTTGGTTAAATTAATAATTTTCATAATCTTGGAAACGTTCAGCGATGAAAGTGTTATTCAGTGCTGAATGATTGAGAATAATAATCATTTTTAATACTTTCATTCGATATAAGAAATGTTTGCAAATTATATTTTTTAATTTTATAAATTAATCTTATATTGATAAAAAATAATCATTAGTAAGAATAAAAAATTCAATGATTATAATACAAATGAATATGTTGCATCGTTGGTATGTTGTCATCAAAAGAAGAAAACTGAAAATTTTCCAATTAGCGCAAATCAAACTTACAGATCTTTTAGATCAACCTGCCGGCCGCATGCGGCCCAACGCTGTAATAAATGTGGCCCAACATAAAATCTCAAACTTCTTTAAAACATTGAGATTTTTATGTACTTAATGAAGTTTTTATTATTTAAATACCTATTTACATTTCCTGTTTCCATTTTCTAAAATTTTCTTATTTCAATGATCTTAAAACTTCTTGATGTGGTCAATAATTTTAAAAAATTCTAAGCAAAAAGAAGTCAAAGATTAATATGCTACGACATTTTTCTTATTTATCATGGTAGATATCATGTATTGTACATTATTTACTAATTTTTTTTTTTTGTTTAACAACTGTCGTTTGAATCAGCATATTTTTTGTGCGGCCCGAGACAATTTTTTTCTTCAAATGTGGCTCAAGGAAGTCAAAAGGTTGGACACCCCTGTTTTAGACAAAGTTTATCACAATTGAGGGTCCAGAGAAAAATTTTGAAGCTGGACTATGAAATGACATTAATTTAAATTAGTTTTGTTAAGCGGCTATATTGCACATGGTATATTTTGTATCTGGCGGTGACCACTTTTAGATCCGACTCATGATGGGGTCAATCAGAAGATTGAAGGATAGAGTTCAAAAAACCTGACCCGAACTGAAAAACTGGAGGTACGGGATGCGGATTTGAACCCGGTTCTCAAAAGTGATAAGTGAATGCTTTACTACGCGGCCAACAAAAACTACATTAAAAATGAATATTTTACATTTATATTTTAGTTACTAATTTAAAAACAACTAGCGAATTCTATCCTTCCATATTCTAGATTGAAAACAAATATTAAATATTTTTTCTATTGTGTTTGGAAGAGGTTAAACTTCTCTAAACTCCATGAATTAGATTTATTGTGAATAATAATCATTCTGTAGAAATTCAAAACGGAACGACAACTGAACGTTTGCTATACAAACATACATATAAATTATTATATAGAATAAAAATGTTCTAATATTGTATGTACTGTAAAGCAATTTCCTGAAAATCATTTTTATCGCTTGGCAACAATGTCATCAAATCAGAATTTCAGTGACGAATTGTTTCATTACTATTGAAAAGTGTACAGTATTTGTTTTTCATTCATGATGTTCAATTGTATTCACTAGTTTTTTTAAATAATTAAAATAAATTTAATAAAAGTCCACTACGTGACTCCGTTATATGATTTTCATCTTTTTGAAATTTTAAGATGATCAAACTAAATATTTTCAACATATTTGATATTTTAGTACAATGGTTCTCAATGCGGATCATATGGCTTCTTGGAGACCTTACCATATTTCTATTGACTCATACGTGAAGGGTCGAAATACCTATCAACGGGAGCCAGAGTAAATGAAACTCAGTACGACCACGAGAAAAAAAAGGGTTGAAAAATATTGCTATAATGGTCTCAATAATGTATGATTTTCATTCCAATTTGAATATTTGCGCTAGTTTTCGTACTGATAGATAAATTTAATTTTTATATCTTTTCATCCATTTTGAAATTGGAAGGATAAAAAAAAGAAAGTAACGTTATAAAGAATATTAAAGATTCACCCTAACGATATATGATTGATTAAACGTACGATCAGCAATTCCATTGTGTTAAAAATGCATACAAAATAAAAGATATTGTAGAAATGGCATCAATTTGACACCTGGTTCTTTTCTAAACTTCGATCTATTGGTTAATCTCTTTCGAATGGTACAAATTTCATCTTGATTCAGAGTGTAAAACTATTCCTATTTAAATTATACGATAATATCTGTGAGAAATTAGCATATCCATATATGGTAATATCCTATAAATATTGCTTGTTTTTCTTTCTGTTGTCATGTTAACATGGAGGTACAGTAAGAGAATAATCTCTTTCCTTCAAGTGTGTTAATCTCCATCTTGTTTATCATCATTTCTTTCTGTTCCGTCATTGGTGACTATGTAGCTCTCTAGTCGGTCCGTTTCGATCAAACCTCATTGGACAATTCTTGATACCGTATTACAAACCTTTGTTAAACTCAAACCATCCATAGTTCAAACACGTGCAATTCGAATTATTAATTTGATTGTTATACGGTAATTAAATAATATTTAAATCGAATAAAAATTAAAAAAATGAATAATTATTTAGTTTGTTTTGATGATATATTTCCTGTTTTCATTTTAGCTTTTTGAATTAATGTTGACCATCGATAATACATTCGTGATGTATATATATACATCATACACTTCTCATAAAGTTTTTTCTATTTGTCGGACAAAAAATAATGATAAAATATTATATTGTATATTTATTAATTAAAGAACATTGCCTACTTTATAAAAAATATATTTGCAATAGAATCCATCATGCGATCTTTTAGTTATTCCATTTTATATCAAAATAATTCAATTAAAAATTTGGATTTATATTAGCGACTTAATAATGTCGATAGATGAAGCAAGATGAATCAAATTTGTTATACTGCATTTGGATCTCTGCTTTACTTGTGATAAATAATTCGATTTAAATAATTTATGGATACATGTAAAATTTTAATTTTTAAAATAATTTTTTTATTAATGTTTTCTATTTTACAGAGAAATAAATAAATATATATATATATAAAAAAAAAAAAACAAATATCGTGACTTGCAGATTGGAAAATACCATATATCTTTATTTAATTACTTAAATTATTTTTAATCATTTATTTAATTAATAAATACTGTTTATATTAGTCTGGAAATTTATCTGAGAGGAAAGTAGATTGGTACATCTTACAAAAAATTCTCTGATATTAATTTCTATGAATGCCAGAAATAAGTTGCCATCAAAAATAAATATTTTATGTATAAGCTACATCATAAACGACATTAATATTTTCACTTTAAATAATATGCGAAATTATAAACAAACAACATAAAAGTATCGATATTAAATTATAAATTAAGAATTGGCTATCATTGTTGACTTTACTGTAATGATAGTTGAAGGTATTGTTTTCTGTGGACTTTAGCTGCTATTTATTCAGTTTCATCGATCAGCTTTTTGATCTGTTGTCAGTTTGATGAATTAGAACCTATTGATGAAGTTAGGAGAAAGTTTGCTATATAAGAAGAAAAGAACCATCCACAAACTACGTTACATCATTTCGAACAGTTTTTGACTTCCCCCTACGTCATTTTTCATCACATCAAGCTTAATCCTCTGATCGTGACGTCATAAATTTGAAGACCCCACATCTACTTGAAAATTTTTCTCCGCTTTTACGTAAAAATAAGAAATTAATAACAAATGTAAATAAATGCAAGTTGAAAAATTAACCTTGAGGTTTACATTTACGTGGAATGACCCAAATACATAAAATGGTAGGAAATGGGAATTATTTTACACTGGTACTTAAATAAACTTTCAATCAAATGGATACAAATGTCTTAGAACTAGATACAGTATGTATTTTACATTTTATAATATATATATCACCAAATATATATTACAGTCTTTATTTTCTGAATAATAAGTTATAAACATTTTATAACAAAATATTAATCACCTTTACAGCATGATGTCACATTTTGCATGGCCCTCTCTCTCCTTTATGTCATTTATCGTCCAAATCTATTTCATCCTTCCCTCTTAACAGTGTGATAAACACGTATAGTAGATTATAGATGCTTCGAAAATAATCTGACTGTTTTAATGGAATATCATAGAAAAAATATAACTCATCTCGACCTATAATAATAATATCTATTTTCTTTTTACAGAATGACAATTTCTAACATATGGAAGTTGATTTTAAAGGTGACACTGAATTATTTTAAAAGCGGAAGACAGTCATAACAGTTGTCCCTACTTTCTATATCTAGTGACTGTATTGTAGAAATCTTTCCAACTTTACTTTTCTAGTATTTCAATCCATGTTTGGAATTACGTGTTTTGTTAATTATAGAATTTATTGGATTTACCAATAAAAAAATATTATTTAAAATGCTATATTTAAAAATATTATTTAAAATGCTCCATTTATTTTGGCATCCCTAGAAAACTACACCTACCTATATCCATTGTTGGAGCATTACTACAGTAGTTAAATCATTGATTAAATCGCAAAAAAGAGATCAATTATAATTTATTTTATTACTTTGAACGTCCTCCTTGATAAAGTAACAAAATCAAGATATTAAATCAGAGAATCTAGAAAATCATATCATTTTTATAACTAATAGTATATGAGGTGAATTTCCTTAAATAATATTTTTGATGATGATATGTCTCTGTTCCCTGTTCCAAGCACCCTCACGAAGAAATAAATAGAAGCGTATAATTCGGCATACTATCAAATGTGTAATTCTAACACCATCTGTTGGCAAAATATAACATTACTATATATTATTTTGATTATTTTCAACTCGATGATTATTTTACACAATAATAAAACAAACACAACTATAAATGTATGAATTAATTTTATTATTATTTTAATTATTTAATATAATACTTTTTATGGTACAGACAACTTTTTATCGTATTTTCCAGTTGGACTTCAAAATAAAAATCAAAATTTTATACAACAATATGTTCAAATAAACAATAAATATTAAATATTTTTATTGCGCTATTTTAGTAGTATTAACAAATTAAAATAGTCAATGATAATATTCTGATCTTCCACATATTGCGCTTTATATTAATATTATTTATTATTCTTACTTAAGAAAGTATATTTTATACTGTATACATATTAAATGGTGTCGTTTTACACGCTGAATAGTATGTAATATTATCTACTGTAAATACATTTCTGATATACTGTAACTCTTTCAAGTACAGTAGGGGAAAGTATGGTAGAATGAGACAAAAATGTTTATATTTTTATTTCTTCTCCATTGCATGGAAATTTTGTATCTATGATACTATGAAATTTCTTATAATCTAGAATAACTCCCTGAATTTTAACAGAGTCATACTTGAATGGTATAAATAAATATTTTCATATTTATGTTAAAGTACTGTACCTTTCAGTCTCACTGTACCTTACTGAAGGCAGTGTGAGACTTGAGTCACAATGAGACATGATATCAGAATACTAAAGAACTTTTGAAAAATTAAATATGAATGGGTTTTATTCATACGGAACATTAGTTATACAAGGAATGAAAAAATGAAAACAAATTATACAATTAAAGAGAAAAGAACATGCTCAGAGAAAAATATATGTAAAAATTTATTGAACATTTAAACTCTGGAAGTTTATTCCAAAACATAAATAAGTATTTTGGTGTTTTGTTTGCCCATGAACTATTGGCTCAGGTAGTAGCATTTTAATATCACTTTTGGACATTGACGTCATATTGGAGACATTGGGTACGAAAAATTTCCTCAATTTTCCATTTCTTACGAAATTTCCTTCAAAATCTCCATCCTCATCTTTATCTTTTGTCAAATATAAGAAATGGCATTTCCCTTAAAAAATTTTCAAAAATTTGGAGATTAGCCAAAACATAATCTTCAAATTTTTTGATTATTCTTACCGATTCTTTCATATCTTCTTCTTTAAAGGCCCAAATAGCTCAGTTTTTCTTTTTATGTTTCTCGTTATGCTTTCTTGAAGTATCTAGGTTACAATCTGCAAGTTTTAAATAAATCCAAGCTTTCAATAATCAATGTATTTACAAAATTGTTAGTATAGTGGACAACCATTTGGTGTCTCACAATGTAGCCCACGTAGCTTTGAAACATAAACCTATAGAAAAAATAGCTTCCGTATAACTTTTAAAAAATAAATATTAAACTTATTTTAACTTTTTTATTATAACTTTTAAAAAATAAATATAAATATTAATGATAATAATTTACTATTGAAGTATTAATATAATTAATATAAAAGAATAACAGTAAATAACAAAATAATATGTTCAGTTTACACTTTCTACTAAAATTGTACCTTAACAACACTTTCACCATTTAGAACAGATAACGAAAAACTTCAACTATTAAAATTTTACAAAACTCGTCTGAAAACAAAAAATTCTTTATTAAAAATTCTTATCGAGAAAATACTAAAAATAGACTTAAAAGTAATAGCGATAAAGAATTATGTCTAGGCAGCATTGTATATTTATGAAAGCACCGGATGTAGGAAAAATGTCTTTTGTT
>WUQG02016011.1:0-11641 GCA_011317285.2 Androctonus mauritanicus | reverse complement strand
TGAGGGACAGTTATGTCCGAAAACGTTTTACCAGATTAAAATTGAATTCCTTTGCTGTAGTGCTGGACTTTTGATTGAAGTTTTTTAAAAGGATAAAGCCCGGCGCCTTTTTTTAATTCGGCGCCGTCGTGTGCCGCACGACCTTGCCCCTATGGACGGCGTGGGCCTGCTCATATAAACAAGAAATAATTACTTAAGATGATATCAGCAAGATTTATAGAAGGCATGAGCTCAAATGAAATCAATGACACTTTCTGTGAAGCTTATGCAATTAGAATACAGCACAAATTCCTGTTTTCATATTCAGAGAGAATTAAGAGTAAACTAAAAGAGTGTATTTATAGCGATCTATGTGATCCAATGTCAGAATCTTCTCTCGGAGGAGTCAACTACTTCATTCTATTCAAAGATGATTGCTCTAGATACTGAATGGTATCATTCATTAAAAGTGATTCATTAATTCATTAAAAGTGATGCCATTGATAGCTTCAAAACATTCTGCAAAACAATAAAATACAAATATGGTTATTCAGTAAAAAGTTTGCATAATCGATAATGGAAGAGAATTCGTCAATAATAATTTTAAGGAATTCACAAAAATGCAAGGTATTATTCTGGTAGCATGTAGGCAGCAACTCCCTACATGCCTAAACAAATTGGAAGAGCTGAAAGAGAAATGAGAACAATAGTTGAAGCTGCACATTCTATGCTACATGAGAGAAACTTGCCCAAATATCTATGGTTTGAAGCAGTTAACAGCTATTTACATACTTAACAGAACTCCCACAACAAACACTCCAAACTTTACTCAGTACGAGATATGGACAGGTAAGAAACCTATTCTCACTTACATATGAACCTTCAGATCGGAAGCTTTCATGCTAGTTTTAGAAGTATTTCGAAAGAAACTTGATCCTAAAAGCAAAGGATTATTCTAGTTGAATATGTTTTTTCACTTTGCCTATCCGCTTTGTGTTCTTTTATTCTTTTATTTATGGATCTCATAGTTGAACCGATATAAATTTCTTCTTGTTTGGTATCTTCGTTGTCGATTTTTATTTCGTACACTCCTGGTATGTCCAACGGGTTTCTTCTATCTTTGTCATTTCTTGTGATATTAAAAACTGTATTCCTTCTTGATATAACTATTTTTCTGTGTGCTGCTTTTTCAATTCTCTTTTTATATCTCAAAATAAATGGGTTGGTTTCTATGGTATAGGGATTCTTGTTATATTCATTGTTCTCTTGTTTGTCATTGTTCTTCGTTTTCTTATTCTCTATGTTTTTCCATAATCTTATAATTTCATTATGTTTATAACTGTGTGCTTCTCCTTGTTTTATTATCCATTCCAGTTCTTCCTCTGTATCTTCCCATGTAGTACAGTGCATTGATATTCTATTTAGAAGAGCCTTAAAAGATGCCATTTTTGTGTGCCATGGTTCTCTTGATTGTTTATGTATAAACAGCGGAACGTATGTATCTTTCCGGTATACTTTCGTTTGGTATTCCCCTCTGACGATACTTATCTTCAGGTCTAGGTAGGATATTTCTCTTTGGTCCTCTTTAATTTTCTTTAACTTTAGTCCTAAGCTTGTGTCTGAGAATAGTTGTTCTATGTCAATATTATTATCTGTCTTTTCTCTCATTATAATGACATCGTCTATATATCTTCATAAATATGGAGCAGTGTAATGTGGTGAATCATAGCAATTTTAAAAACCTGCTGTGAACTTACAATGTAGCTATTTCTGATGTCATGCATTTAATGTTAAATAATTTAACATTAAATTTCATAAAGGACTTAAATACTTTTAATATACTTTTGACAGTAAACAGATAGCAGATTTTTATAATTAAATATATTTTACAATTAAAAAAATTGTAATTTTAAAATAAATATTGAAATATAATAATAATATTTAACTATACATATAATTAAAAGCAATAAAATAACAACAGAGAAAAATACTTGTTCATATATATTATTATGATAATTTTATATTATATTATACTTATTTAATTTTAATTATCAAAATGAGATTTTTGTTTTTCATTTAAGAGATTAACTTCATTCTAAGCATTTTTATCGGAATAATTTTCCATAAAAACACTATGAATCATAATATCAACAATAAACATTGTTGATATTAAATTTTCTCTCTTTAATTTGTAAAATATAATCAATTACATATAACATAAAAAATGGAAATTAAAAATGCTTCTAATTCAAAGTACTCACTAAGGGTTAATTAAATCTCATTAGAAAATTGATTGTTTATCATTAAAATCAATTGTTGAAATAACATCTATAGTACAATAAATATGAGACAAGTGATAATGTACTGATTAAAAAAAAAAGACAAATATAGAAATAATGTTATTAAATGATATGCAACACATTTGGAAGGGCATTGGAGTCAATGGATATTGAAAATCTACTATATATGGAATTACTGTATCAATTTAGATAATCATTATTCTATTTAATTATATTTTATACATTATAAAATACAAATTATAATTACAATGCCAAATTATCTTTAATTCTACCAAAAGCTTCTTCTGACTGGAACCAGGTAATTTACTGATTAGTTCACCACGACGATTTGAAATTTCAACTTTAATTGCACCTAAATAAAGAAAAAGTAAATTTATAAATATAAAATATTTATAAATATCTTAATTAAAAAAATAATTAGAAATAACATTACTAAAAGTAAAATCTTTAAATTTATGTTAAAAATCAAAAATAACAATTTTAACTGAAAAAAAATTGCTTAATCATTTGATTATTGATGTTATGTAGTAAATCTTTACATTATGCTCTTAATTGTTAGTTTTGATTATTTTCATTATTATTTCTCAAATAACATCATTGCTGAATGGGAAAGAAAAAAATTAATTACACAGGGTTAAAAATCATTGTTAGACATTGGTAGCACTAAGACAAACCATGTTCTGAAAACACAGATTTAAACATTAAATGAAAATTTCATTTAATTAGGAAGCTATTTATTAGATTTAGTTAATTTTATTATTTCTATATACAGGAAAACAATATAAATTGTATATAAGGAAACAAAACTATAATATGGCAAAAAAAGAGAGGAAAAGAATGGCTAGATATAAAGACAATAAATAAATAAATAAATAAAATATTCAATCTACTCCATTTTTATTATTTTTTCATTAATTCCAAATCAATTATATTAGAGTTGTTGAAATTAGAGTTTTTCAAAAACTTAAGGTCATACAAAAGCTTAGGTAGAGTCAAATCTTACCAAGTTATTTTAATAAAAATTATTAATTAGCATATTGCTTTTCAAAGCAGATTAATTACAGCCAATGTAACTATGACTGTAATGACTGATTTACAATTTGATTTTGCTTTAAATTTTAAACATTGAAGTCACTATGCTGTTTAAATTAATGACAATAGTCTATCAGGACTGTTATTACCAGGACTATCAATTATCAAAATAGGACAAGTAAAAATTTAACACAATAATTTTATTTATACAACTTTACATTCCTTACATCCAAACCAATCAATTAGTATGATTGTATTTTCATCTTATAATTATTATAGTTTTTTATAATTATGAAAAGAAAATACTCTAATGGCAATTTTGAAAGTATAATTCCATTTCTTCTTCATGAAAAGTATGGCCTAAAATAAATAAAATTAAGTTGCCAAAATTGCCAAGCTCAGAGACAATCATCTCTTCTGCATTACATTAATTGTAAGGATCTGCAATAGGTTATGTCAGATGAATGGAGTTTGGATTTATAACAAAATTTGGAATACGGCACGTAGATAAGTGGCACAGGGATCCAGGGAAGGAAGACTGATACAAAAGTTAGTTTTACAAGTAAAGCAATTTATTTACAGCAAAAAGAAGAAATAAAGATGTACAAAAATATAGTAATGTTACACTAAAAGATTCAACAATAGTTCAAACCACTAACGGTACAGATTAACAGAAATACAGAATATAGATTAACAAAAAAACAGAAGAGATCGAAGTAAGTCGAATACACCTAGTGGACCAGTACCTGGGAGAGACTGTTTTATAGCTAACAAAATCTTCGGATTATTGGTTAACTGTAGCAGAAGGAGACCGTAAATGCTGTTCTAGATCTTGATCTTCGGAACAAATTGACTTATGATCGACTTATATGATGTCGGAACGACTGGGTCAGTCTGTCAATGTCAGAGCCCCCCTTCCATTTAGTATTGTTGGAATCAAAACAATATTCTGTTGAGAATATTATCTGAAATATTATAATTTAATTTTTTTCCTTTCTGATTCAAAGAAAATGATGTTTTTTGCCATATTTTTTTAAGCAAATCAATACATATAGAAATCATAAATTGCAAATTTGAGAATATTACTTTCTTGAAAATTTGGTTTTTTAAAAACAAGAGGAAAAATATTGTCAGTATTTAAACTCAATATTAATAATTTGATAATGAAGAGGTAAAATTCTGCTTTGGTGTTCATTTCAATGTATAACATAGAAGTAGAATTCTGCTTGTAATTTGATATAATAATTGTTTATTTTAATTTATCATTATTCTGGTAAGGTAATTTTATCCATTCTGAAATTTTTATTGTAATAAGGTAAAGCCATTTGCTGTTAAGTGAAATTTTGTTGCATTTTTCAAAAATTTTAAATTAATATGCAAATTAGTGAATAGGAGAAAATTATGAATTTTACAAAGCACATTAAACAGCAGTTTAAATCTAATTTCAATTAAGAAACAATTTGGTTGATAAATACAGTAATCTTCAGTTTACAAAAGAGCATCAATAATATCAAACAGAATACAGATTTTTAAATTTCAAAAACATCCTGCACAGTGATCAGAGTATAATATTGAATTAACTGAACTAAACTTGAAGAAAAAACTTTCTTAAACAAAAATAAACAACATTATTTATAATTAAAAAGAATAAATAAGTTGAAAAAAATATATATAACAGAAATTTAATACAAAAAATAAAATATGAGAACAAGTTCAGGCCACAAAACTATGCAGACTACCTACACTTGTTCCACAAAGCACATCCAGACATTAGAAATAGATTCACTTGTTTGTTCTTTAATCACATTTTTACTGGCCAATCTTTATACAACTTGAATGGATTCCTTTATCTTACTCTCTAAGATTACAACACTTTTTACAACTCTGACCTTATCCCATTTGACTATCAATTCATGTTAATAAAAATTTTTTACTAAAGCAGTGAATAAATTTCCTACCTCTAAATTATGTATTCATCTAAATCTTTCTTATATTCACATAATTTATCAATATTTCTAACTACATATTCTTCATGCTTATATTGTCCTTATTAAGCACAGGTACAACATATACATCTGTCTGCTATTCATATGCATATTCATTTCTTAAATATTCTTAGTTCATATGTATATTCATTTCTTAAAATATTGAAAAGAGTAGGAAATATTGATTGTTTACAATCAATATTATCTACTCTTCAATATTCTAAGAAATGATAATATTTTTCAAAAAGCTTTTGATTATATTAATTTACTATTGTGATTGGTATTGATTTGGAACCATCTGCTTTAGAATCATCCAAGCTATACATAAAAATGATCAGATTTCTAATGAGACTATTTTTAATTTAATTCAACAGAAATACCACCTATAACCATTGTTTAAGCCAATCAATTGAAACAGCTTTGTCATCTCAGACATCCTCCTATTTCTTTCTTCAAAGCCTTGGCACTCTAAGCTCCAACCAATGAGAAAAGAAACAGAGAAAAATCTAAAACTCAATTCTGGCATTATTTATATTGAATTCTCATTACTTATTCTGAATTCTGGCATTACTTATACTTAATTCACTATGGAACTACCTCATACTTGCTACAGGACATCCACCATGATGCTTTCAACAGAAAAAAACAGCATTCATTCATTTATCACTTAAAAAATGACTTATGTGTTTACTATGAAACACATAAGTCATTTGTTTCATAGTAAACACATGACTTATGTTTCTCTATTTATTTTCCAATATAAATAAACTATGTATATATTTCAAATAAAAAAAAATTGATACCTATTGTTTTTCCTGCAGGTCTTCTTTCATTATGAAAAAGCTCATCTCCTTCAGGCCACGTAACTATTAATTTATCTGGTAGTCTAATTTTAAAAAGTTAATAATTTATATTATAGGAACATATTTTAAATTTTAATATAATGAATTATAACTATTATCATAATGAAATATTTAATATATAAACATTTTTAATATAAATGAATAAAATTTTTATTATTTCCTATATTAAACAATAGAAAAATTTATAAATATTAAAAATTACGAAGATTATCAGAATTCATTATATTAATTTTTCACCAAATATCACAAGAAAATATTAATTGCTATAAATTGTAAATTGAGTAAAGATATATAGTTCTTTTAGTTTTATTTTAAATTATTATTATTATTATTATTATTATTATTATTATTATGACTACAAACATGTACATTAGCTAGTGTTCTTACTTTTCTTCTTCTTCTTCAATGCATTTCCGAACTGCTTTATCAGTGATTTTCCTATCTAACTTAGCTAATGGAAAAATCTTTACTTCATCATAGAGAGTACGTGGTTCCTTCAAAAAAAATAATTAATTTTATCATTTAATATGCTTTTAATTTTTTAAAGTTACAAGATATTAAAAATGAAAATATTAAATTCAATTAAATGCAATTTAGAATGGCAAAATTACAATCTAAAGTGTTCATGTACAATGTTATTTCACACATACTATTTATCTGGTAACTCAGAACTATTAGTTTACTCATATTTATATTTGAGATGTATTTCTAGAATTGATAGCATGTATTGAAATTACACACAGACTATCTCCAACTTATGTAAATTTGTCTTTACTTAAAAAAATTCTGACAAAATATTTTTAAAATGTTTATATAGGGCTAGCTCATTATAATTCATTAATTGGGTCTAGGAAGCTTGTACATTAAGTGAAAATCCATTAAAAGCAAGTATAAGAATTACATTATTTTGATAGTTCTTACAAGGGGAGTTTCAACCATAGCTCCCTCCAATTTTGCCAATTTTTATATAAGTTGTAGAACTACTTTCCCACAAATCCATGAAACAGTAATATGATATAATTCTCAAACATTCCTGAAAAAAAGGATTTAAAGTTTTTCTATGTTTTTTTATAGACCAATTCATATTAACTATTTTAACAAGTGCAGTCATAACACAATGTATTTGGAATTTGATTATTGTAGATGTGATCGGAAGGATAAGGGTTCGAGTTTTGTCTTTTTTAATTTTTTTTTTAATTTTATCGAAATTGAAATAAATTATTGTATAATGTATTTTTATTAATTAGAAATTAATATTTTGTAATTATTTAATTTGTTTACTATGTCCTTTAAAGATTTTTATCACAAATATGAAATACACACATAAAGAAGTGTAATTAATAAACTTTTTTACACAAAATATTCATTTTAATTAACAAACCCAGATTATTATTATTATTTGTTGTTGGGATTCTCCTTGATCTCTGTAGCCAATGTGCATCTATTCAGATGATAATCATCATAAAAGCATCCAAAACAGAACATTATTTTACAATAAGTATATTTATTAATATTTCATTGTCATATCAATTAAATGTTCCTGTATTTAAACTGATGATTCTATATGCAAGGTTCGAGTCAAAGTTGACTGAAAAGAGACCTTTATTATTAAATGTCAGTGAAATATATTTCTCTACCTCAATAATGAAAACATCATATGCTTATAGAAATGTAGAGTTCATAAAATGTGCACTTTGTAAAACAATATTCTGCTTTGAATGCTCTTATAATGAATATCACCCAAATAGATGGACATCAGCTATAGAGATCAAGGATGATCCCAATGATGAATAATAATATAATATGTATTTGTTAATTAAAATAAATATTTTATGTAAAAAAAGTGTATTTATTAATTACATTCCTTTATATGCTTATAGAAAAGTTTAAAGAATATAGCAAAAAATTAAATAACTAAGAAATAGTAATTTGTCATTAATAAAAATGCATTGTATAATAATCTATTTCAGTTTCAATTAAAAAGAATTTAAAAAGACAAGACTCAAATCCATGACTTCCAATCACACCTTATAGTAATCAAATGCCAAATGCATCGTGCTATGACAGCACTCGTTAAATAGTTAATATGAATCAGTATATAAAGAACATTTATATTACATAAATAATTTTATTATTATTATAATTTGCTTGATTTTAAAGGCTGTATTTTCTTATATAAATCATTTTTGTTTGGTTATCTTTTGCCATTTAGCTATATAAATAGTCATTTGTTGTAATTTTTATTCAAATCTGTAAATAACTCTGCCAACACCAATCCTATATTATCTTAAATATATCATTATTTAATCATAAATTATTTTTTTGTTGGCCTTTACTTAATTTTCTTGTAATCAAATTTCATTGATGTGAATGAACCTGATTTTAACATTATGTCTATAGAAAATTGATTCTTGGTTCACAAGTTCTTACTTTACAACCAATTTCTGGGTCAAAATTAACTTGTAAAGTAAGGAACTACTTACTTGGAACTGGAAAAGTAATTTACATCAAATTAATAATTACTTTGAATTAACTGATATTGAATTAAGATTATACTGTATATTTAAAATTTCTCTAGCTTAGTAATTTGTAAATAAAATATTAAAAAAAAAAATCTAAAATTTTAATTCTTGGACAATTTTAATCAAATAATATTTATTTATTTATTATTCTTTCTTTTTTATAATACAGTTTATGAAAAATATGCTTAAATCTAATATTTTAAGATCTAATATGTAATATGAGAAATAATATACCCAGTGTATCAAATAAAATTAGCAATTTTTAATTAAATAATATCATCTGCTATTTATTTAAAATTTAGTGAAAATCTAATAAAAGAAAACTCACTTGTTGTAATTCAATATCACCACCAGTAGCATAAACATCTCCTTCATGATCTCCATACAATAAAAATCTTTTAACAGTGGCAACTATTATTGGCACAGTACGTTGAGTTCTTACCTGAAACAATATCAATAATTTAAATCTGGAATATATTTAAAATGTAAAAAAAAAAAATCTCACTTTTTTATATCAATACATAATATCTTTTAAACTAAACAAATAATATACAGATAGTCCTCAACTTACAATGGAATGATGTTTTGATAAACCTATTATAAACTGAAAATATCCTAAGTCAAAAATGACCTGTAATGGTAATAATTTTAGTAGTGATGATAGACAATGAAACCTACTAAATCTTTTAAGATGATATAATTGTGCAAATTTCATCCAAAGTCTTCAAAATTATAAAATAATCCAGAATTGAACCTGGGCTCTAAGATGTAAAATCATCCAGAATTGAACCCAAATCCCTAAGAGATAAGCAATTGCTTTACTATATTTTTAATAAAAAGTATTTCAAGCCAATATGCTATGAAAATAGCCAAGTTTAGAACATAGTAAAGCCATCATTAATTCAGAATCATAAGTTCAATGATCAATAGTCAAGGATTCAGTCAGTCAAAAAGCACAGTCATTTTATAATTGTAAGAATAACATCTACATTTTTTGCTTCACAGAAAAAACATCCAAAACATTAATATGGAGAAAGTAACATAATCCAAAATAAAGTAAATTTCCTTTTCTAATAGCAAAATCAGAAATATCAATATATACATAAAATAATACTCTAATCATAATTTGTATTATAATTAAAAAAAAGCAATTATGAAGTTATTAGAAGATTAAAAAAAATTATATTACACACAAATAGGCACTTCTCAAGTTACTAACTTAATTTATACATAAATTTTATTTGTAACTCGGAAATCTTTGTTATGTGGCATCGTAAATACAGATAATCATTGACTTGTAGTATGGTTTAGTTTTGAATCTCACTGTCTTAAGTCAGAATGGTCAAAAGTTAAAAATGCCAAAATTTTTTGGATTTCTCATATCTAATGTTTACTAGGACACTAAAAATTATTTTAGCAAACATAAAGAACACAAAACTACAAGAATTAGACACAAACGACACATTCTACATTTCCTATCATTGAATCAGAAACTTGAATCCACTGAATTGTATTGACTAATCATAGAATTAATGAATTTCATAACTGTCTTAAGTATGAGTAGTTGTAAGCTGAGGACTACCTGTACTGAAATTAATGCATATAATATATTTTGTAATATACTGTATTTCATAACTAAACTAATTAAAAGTTTCTTATTTCACAGATTTGAATAAAAAGTTATAGTGGTTACAAACTTAATTCGTTCCTGTCTACAGTTCATAACTTGAAAAGTTCATATCTTGGAACCCAGTGTTTCATTTTATCTTATGAGAAATCAATTAATCTGTTCCCAGATTTAGAAATTTTGAAAACAATTAAAAAAATATGCATTTGTGTATAATTTTTGTTTTTGAAATCTTTGGTTTTATATGCTTTGTATAAAAATCATCTTTCTTTAAATAAATAAAATGAATTTTCTTATGACTGATTTTGTAGTCTGGTTTTTGATTTGTTATCATTAGTTGCTTTTGTTGTGTCATTGTTGTTTGTGTCATTTGTTATCATCAGGTAAATGAAAATTAAAAAAAATTAATACTATCCATACATCTAATTCAATCTTCAAAATAGTTTTAATAATCTGGATAATAATAATGATAATGATCCGAAAGTACTTGCTTCTGTGGTAGTTACATTGTAACTGTTATAGGCATAGGTTAATATATATTTCAAATGTTAAGCAAAAGTTTGGTTACTAGTCCATGTCAGAGCATTGCACGAATGAGGCCAAGCACAGAGTTAGTTGCAGTAGTCTCTATATGGTCAGCCTTATTTTGTATTTAATCATTTTTTATTTTGTTTAATATAATAAATTTATCTTACAAAGGATATTTGTTATTGTTATATGTGGATATTAATAAAATTTGCTGTTATTAAACAGCAAATTTATAATATCCACATATAACTGCAACAGATTATTTTAATTTTTTTATGACAAGACACCATTAAACAGTTTGCTGTTATTATCTAATATACAGGTAGTCCTTAACTTACAATGGGATCCATTCCAATATCTCTGCTGTAAGTCAGTTCTGACATAAGTTGAGGACTTATTTAATTCTTGATTTGTTTGATTTCTGTTTTAATATTTTCATAAATTAGTTTTCTGTTTAACTTGAAATAATTAAAAATATATAAATTTACATAAACTTTTATAAATTATTTATCAGCAGATATACAATTAAATATATAAATACAAAATTAAGAAAGAAAAATTTAAGAATTTAAGAAATTTTTTCATCAATAAGTAGTACAAAAATACCTTGCTTAGTGCGGTTTCACTCAGTGCTGACCTCACTATAGTATGGTTAGAAATTTGAGGAATAAATTTCAATTAGTATGGATTGATTCACTATTATGCAGTTTGGAAAAATTTTGTGACAAAATGTTCCCACTAAAATACTGTACAGTATAGGCAATAAAACAGTATTTTCACTCTGATTTCTGAAAATTTTATTGCC
>WUQG02016000.1:0-11644 GCA_011317285.2 Androctonus mauritanicus | reverse complement strand
CAGAAAAGTGGTAAGAGTTAGTTTAGTTGCCAGTTGATAGAGGCGCTTTAGTCGCTGAGGCACGAATTTTTAACACATGTCTATGGGATTTCGCCTCCATGTATACTTAATAAGCTCCGTGGTTTCGTCTCCATGTATTATTACTTCATGATCGGGACTGCCTCAGCGATGCTCAAATCGTCACTGGGAGTCTGCGGTGTGGCTCTACACCGATCTGGATCGCCTGTGGACCAGGTCTGTGCCAGCCTTGTCTACAAATTTGGTCTTTGCGCATATTGACTTCGAGGGACACGTTGTCATATACCCCTATAGGGAAGGGTAGTAAAAATAGTCGCATTCACAGGATCGCGTTATAGCTCCTTAATGCTTAATATTATTTTCGTGTTCGATAACGTAGATGTTAATATGTATGTGAATGATATAATTATATGATGAAGTAGATATTAATATCATTCGATATGTACGCGCGGCGCCGCGAAGACGCGAGGCAGTCAAATTGGAATCTTATCTTTTAATCTTATTCGAAAGCGAATTTTTATTTACATACAGAAAAATGCTTTTAAAAATAATTAAAAAAAAATTAACTACATATAAAAATATTAATGAATGAATAAAGAAAGTTTCTACTTACAGTAAATTTTTGACGGATGTAAACAGATTGAAAACTGCTAACCCTTCTTTCCAAAACTCCATCTTCCTACTTCCTTATAATTGAGAATAAGTGGTAACTGGTGGAGTTGAATCCGAGCGCTCCTAACGGTGGCGGCTGAATAACGTTTCTGATTGGCTATTAGTAGCACAGTTATTTTTCAACTGTCTAAATTTTATATTTTGTTTTGAAGAGATATCATCATCATAGTTTACTTATAACTGCTAGAAGTAAATTATAATTTATATAAATTATTAATTAAAACTTTTAAAAGATGGATGCACGAATTCGGCATAAATTTATATTTTCAAATACTGTGCGCAAATATCTTAGGTTTGTCACCATGCAATTTTCTAATATCAATCTACAAGTTGGTGCAATTTTACATCACCGCCATATGAACGAAAATAAAACTGATCGAAAGACAACGAGCAGTAGGAAAAACTTTCCAAAAGGACTGCATTTCTATCTGTTGCAGTCCTCGAGAAAGTGCACGATGAAATTATAGTATTTCTCAAAGCGTATTACCTAAACCGGTGAGTGCCGCCATTTTTAAACTTGTCATGAAAACCGAATTTCATGGAGGTAGCGGAGAAAATTGCGTATTGCAATTGTCTCCGCTACCTCCATGCATATTTGGATACAGGAGCGAAAGTATCTTTTCGCTTCCCGAGCTATATATAATAAAACTCTAATTGAATTTTTTTCATCTTATCATACGTAATGGAGTCTAAATTCAGCACTTTTAAACATTAATTTTCAATATTCGAAAATGTTTACAACATCATGACAAAAAGGCCATTTTATCTGAGGTGGACAATATTGAATAAAGATAATAACTGCAATAAGCAGTAGGGTGCTACTGCTATTTGTTGAGTGTACTATGAAACTATAATTAATTTATTATAAATCTATTTAATACTGAGAGTAAACACAAGAAATCTACCCATCTGTCATTAACAATGGTAAAAGGATAATTGAATTTGTGCAAAGTCCATTTGCGTTAACATTGCCATAGGCTATACCAGGGTCAACAAACTTTTAAGATGGAAGAGCCAAACCTATTCTTCACAATAATTTAAAAATTATTCGAGAGTAATAAAATATTTTTACAAATAAGGAAAATTATCAATTATATCTTTATTAAATTAAGAAAAAATACAGAAAATCACGCAAAAACTGCTCTCATTGGTTTTAATCAGTGTGAGCAATGTGCTTGCATTTCTTTAGAAAGTTTTGTATGTCTAGTTTGTAGCTAGTCGTTTTTAATTTAAGGCTACAGATCTTAGTGCCAGAACTTTTGCGAGACCTATAAATTATACGAAAATCACCATTATGTGAATAAAATTCTTTAAAAATTTTATAAATCAAACTACAATAGTTTTATTTTCATTTTTTTTTTTTTAAATTTTATATCCGAGCCACATGCACGTACTCAAAGAGCCGCAGTTTGCTGAACTCTGGATTATACTATCATTTATCGGTTATTTTATTAACCAATTGATTCATATTCAAATTTTATTAATAATTTTTATGATAATTTTCTTAAATATTAAAAAAGAGATTTTATTATATACATTCCTCTTAATTTGAATTATAACGTTTTAACATTAAAAATAGTTTTAAAATATTTAAAATTATTTTTAATGTTAAATCGTAAGTGTGGTTATTATTATACTCCTTAAACAACCGATACGGAAGTATTTAAATATTTTTTGCATATCAAATTAATATCGGCTCTGATTTTGCCCAAGTGGCAAATAATCAATAGTTAATTCCATGTTTGTTTCCAGAAGCGCCCGTGAAAACAAACAAACATACAGAGTTGGAGCAGGTATTCGGAATTAGTTCGACGTTGATAAACCTGTAATTGAAAAATGCTCATTTTGCACAACCCTATAGTCCAGGGGTGGCCAACTTTTGTGTATATAAGATTTACTTTTTATCTTAAAAATGTGTCGCGATCGACTTGTTGTCATAGGCGTAGTCTAAGTGGGAAGAGGGAGGTGGGTCCTTGTCTAGTGCAGTGTAAAGAGAATGCCCTTACTGCAGCCCTAACTAAAGTCCTAATTTAGTGCTCTATTTATCACGTAGTCTAATCGGTTTCTAAGTTAAGACATCGCGAGCGATCGACCAAATTTGGCTTCGCGATCGACCGGTCGATCACTATCGACTTGTTGGCCATCCCTGTTATAGTCCCTTCAACTATAAGAACTTTCGGAAGGGTTCATACATTGCAAAGCTCGGAAAAAATGGTATCGATCGTAAAGGGAGTCGAGACACGCAAAATATTCTTAATGAACTAGGAGTCAAAGATCAAAGGTTAACGAGATATACTATAGCATTAGTATAGCACGGGAACGGGACGCGTCGCGCTTCACACTAGCGAAGCGAAGTACAGTATCAAACCACATTCACTGAGAAACTTCAGCCTCTATATCTCATTAACCTTTGACCCCTAGTTCATTAGGGATATTTTACATACCTCGACCCCCCTATCGATTGATACGATTTTTACCGGGCTTTGCAATCTATGCAATCATACCGAACTTTCAAGGCCAAATTAGATGATCGACGAATCTTTAAAGGTAAGATATCGCTTATAGTATCGCTTAAATACTACAAGCGATATCATGTAAAATGGATGGCAGTAGAGAACTTATCATTATTTTCGATTTGATGCTTGATTTAAAAACATAGCGATTACATTAAAGTATTTTAATCTTTATTTTATAAATACTAAAACACTTTTTCTTTCCAGGTGTTGACAATTTAACTGGCGTGTTTTTCATTTCCAGGTCGTCTTCTGCTGTTTTGTTTCCTTCGGTTATAATTCTTTTAATTATCGATACAGAAATACCAATAGCGAGTGCGGTTTCGTAGAAGATGTCACTTCGCATAGATTTCTACCTTCTAAAGTACTTGTATACGTTTAAAATAGCATTTCTAGTTCGACTGCGTAACTTTCCTCCTCGCTTTGGAACAATTGTAATACCCGCCATTACTGCTAAATACTAAAGGACGATGATGTCATTCGCTATATTTATTTAATTTTAAAAAATTAAAGATTTGATTTAATATTTAATAGCATAATCAGGAAATGTAAAGAATTAATTTAGCAATTTTTAAAAGATAACAAACATTTCAAATTATTAGCGATGGTAAAAAATACATTGCCATTGGATGAACGAAACAGAAACGGATTATTCTATTGAATGAATTGACCTTCCAATCAATAAGCTCTTAACCATATGAGGCAGTTCATCTTTCGTTGAAAATAATACAATTCCGTTGAACCAAAGAAGACTTGTGGGTATATTCTATTGTTGTATTTAGGGGTGGTTGCATGAGAGAGGTTAAATACAAAATATAACTGAATAACAAAGAATGACGCGCACTTTCGTCAGTCGATTCGATTGCCGAGTCAGCACAAAACCCGTTGTGTTTTTTCGGCTTTTTTAAGCGGCTATACAATTCTATGAAGCTAACGGTTTCTAAAATTAACCACTACACTGCAGCGAATTGTTTTTAAAATCCTCGCTGTAGGGGATGTAAAGCGCGTTTCATGCTTAAACGCTTTTACATCTCCTACAGCGAAGAGCATGTTGATTTAATTTTCTGATTAAACCAAAATGGCGGAAGATAATATGAGCTCATCCGAAACTCTGTTTTTCGAATATTTTTTAACCTCTCCCCTCTCTTCATCAACTTTCTTCATGCTTCAGCTTGACCCCTGACTATGACGTCATGAATTTGAATATTCCTCTCTTACTTAAATTTTTTTTTCAATTTTATGTAATAATGATAATAATAATTATATAAAATAATAGAAAACATAAATTATTTTACACAAATGATTGTGCATTGTTATGTTTACTATACAGTATTCTTTAACTTCCAAATAAACCTTCAAGTAACCGGATATAAATGTCTTAGAACCAAATATATGTCTTACATTTTATAACAAATTTAATATGTCATATTCATGTGGCTATATTACACTATTTCCAAACAATTAAGCATGAAACATTTATATTGTATTTTATAATAAAAATTTTTAATCATTGAAATGTAAACCTCCAACCAATGTTACAGCATGACGTTATAATTTGCTCGACTACTTCACTCCTCTACGTCGTTTATCGTTGTCATAGATCTATTACAACTGCTTCATTTTCCTTGAACACTCTAACCGTTATGATGGTCCCTATAAACAAGCTTAAATTTACAAATTCATATAATAAATTTTGTACATACTTCAGTCGTAATAATTAGTATAGCTGCAGAAATATTTTGATTGATGAACAAACCAAAATATTTCTGCAGTTTATACTAATTATTGCATAGTTGACGCCTTCCATGTCGTGCCATAGCCAACGATGGCGACGCCTGATCGTTTGTAAGTTGCCATGTAGTGATGTTCAGTTTTAACCTTAATGACATCACTTACGCTGTATAATAGCCAAATAGCTACATAACGAAATTTGTTTACCCTTAATCGTTAAACAGGCAATGATACAAACATGTACCATAAAAAAAATGCTTCTAACAGGCTATGGATCACATTTGTACAACCATAATCACTAACACAATCTAGTGTATTGTTTAGGAGAACTCCTGGAATTTTTCTAGAATTTTTTTTTTCACACTGGTCTCAATAATAGCTGTTGGACTTTCAATTACATTTGTGCTCAGAGCAGAAAAATATAATTATAAAAAGTTTCAGAAAACCAATGCTCAGTTGGGTGTTCCAAATTCAGTTACATACGAAGATGTTGGAAAACATTTACCAGTTGAATTAGGAAGCACAAAAAGATGCCGCCTTCGTTCAACAACAAAGGACTCTAACTGGTTGTAAAGCATGTGATGTTCCTTTGTGCACACACCATGTTTTGAACAGTTTCACTGCAATTAAAATATCTTTAAAAATATATAATTTTTTAAATATTGATATCACTAACCAGGCAGTGGTATACATAGGTACCACTCATGTATGCTAGTGGTATACACAGATACCAACCATGTATACACTTTATAGAATAGAAATAAAAAATTTTAGAACAAATAACATTATATCATTCATTATCTACATTTAGTTTTCCCGTTTTCAACATTGCTCCGTTTCAGGATTAAACTACTGTACCGTATTTGAACAGAGGGCGCTTGTGTTGATTGAAGTAGAATAGGGTTTGAGAATAAGCAGCCGAACAGAAGTAAGAAAACGTCTAATATTCATTCAATATATTTTTTTATCCATTTGCATCCGCCGAAAATTTACTGTAAGTAGAAATTTTCTTTTTAATTCGTAAATATTTTCTGTTAAATTTAAGCTATAAGTTAATATTTTATCGGCACTGAATATTATTATTTCTTAAAAGCATTACTTCACTGGTTATAACTAAAAAAAGGTACAATTTTAAATTAGCGGAATACGAACGAAGATAGTACCGATCGAAAGATGGAGATGTATAGAGAAAACTGAAAAACAAAAAAAAAATTACCCTTCTATCTGGCGTAGGCTTCGAGAAAACGAACAATGAAATTATAGTATTTCTCCACACACAGTACCTAAATCGGTGCGCGGCGCCATTTTGAAAACTTTTTTCAAATCCTAGATATAATAGTTTTTGGAATGAATCTTTAATTCAACGGAATTGTCGAATCATGTTTTAATCATCAGTCGATAGAATGCGAATCTTTAGTTCCCTAATGAATAGTTTTTTTTGGAATGAATCCATAACACAACGGAATTGCCAATTCTCACTTTAAATCATCAGTCGGGGAGAGAAGGCAAATCTTCACTTCTAATACTATAATTTCATTTTTTGGAAAAAAACTATACATTAGAGAATTAAATATTCTCATTCCCATCGACTGATTATTAAAATACGATTCGACAATTCCGTTGAATTAAAGATTCATTCCAAAAACTACTGTTATCTAGAATTTGAGAAAAGTTTTCAAAATGGCGGCGCACACCGGTTTAGGTACTATATGTGGAGAAATACTATAATTTCATTGTTAATTTTCTCGAAGCCTATACCAGATAGAAGTGTAGTTTTTTTGGAAAGTTTTCTCTACTCGTCGTCATCTTTCAATAGGTATTATTTTTTAGTTTATATTGTGCCAATGTAAAATTGTATTACTGAAAATGCACTGCTGAGTAAGATCGAGAAACAGAATCAATCAAGCTTAATATAAGTCAATATCTAATCAGCTTAGCTTGGCTGAAGTTAGAAATGAAAATTTTCCAAAAGAAGTAGGTATAAATTTTGAGAAATATAATTCTAGAAAATTCTAGAGAAAGTGAACTGAAAACCTCTTCGATACTTGTTTAAAATTTCTAGTCAGTTGTATTATGCTAAATTTCTCGTAAATTCTCGTAAATTGAAGGGGTTACTCAGACAATCTGTATTTAGCTGAGTAACTCTCAGATTAATTAGCTGGCATATCGTATGATTACTAGTGCTTGCTCCTATACAATTAACATTTTACTTCACGAGACTGCAGTGTTAAATAGTGAACAAGAGCATTTACTTTCAAATCTTGAAATAAAATTATTTTGTAGTTAGGAAATAAAATAACCAATTTTTGGAACGGAACGTGTTCGGAACAACAGCTTAACAAAATTAACCTTAATTTAACATTTGTGAAATTATACTCACGTGCAGAGGCGTAACTAGGCGTTGGCATTTGCCAAGGGCGCAACAGTCCAAGGGCGCCAGAATCTCTTAAGGGATATTGTAAATTCGCCTTAAGAATAGTCCAAGGGTGCCAAGCTCTATATTTGCCATGAGCGCTAAAATCCTAGTTACGCCTCTGGATGTAACTATTACACCATTTGCCTACACAGCGGCTGTCAGATATATTATCCATTTGCCAATGGCCCAAGCTGCTGGTGGCCAATTCCAATGTAAGTTATGAGTGTTTTTCTCATTGGTAGGCTAATTCCAAAGTAAGAGATTGGAATTGGCCCATTGGCTAAAAAATCATTCATTGCTTACATTCAGATCAACCTGCCAGTGACAAAAACACTCATTAGTTATATTGAAACTGGCTCACCAATGATAAAACTATCCTTGTATTGCATACTTTGGAAATGATATGTCCAATCACTACTCATTCCAACTAATAGTCTATTAATATACAATAGTGACTACACTAATAGACTGCTAGCTGTAGAATATGTATTATAGCCTATAATACAAGGTGTGATACAGTATGCTCTCTATGATGGTATATGTAATATGCTGCTGTTCTAAGAGATTAATGTAACTAATATTATTTCTAATTTTTTGTACTTATAGCTGATATTTTTGTGAATAAGCAACTATTCCAAATAACAGTCAGATTGTATTGTTCCAAAATACCAGTTCCAATTCTTTTGACTCTGGCCTAGATTAAACCATTGGGAAAATATAAGAGGAATGACTGTTCTCTGATAGTGTTTTTGAATCTACTGTATAATATTTTAATTCTTTTGGATTTTTTTCCATTCCTAAATGAAATAAAAGAGTACATGAATTAGGTTTATCTGGTAGCTGTCTATCAACATGATATCTTGCATATTATTTGATATGCAAGTTATTCAGACAAAGCTGTTTCATTATTAATTCACACTAGAAAACTATTCTATTGAAAATGATTAATATCAGTACAGTATTATCAGTTTAATAAGAGAGAAGAGATTTTATTTATTTTGGAGAAATATTTTGAATAAGTACTTTCCAATATGAATGAAATACACATACAATATTTGAACTCTCTATGATATCATTATTCAAAGTGGTGGTCTATGAACCATTTCTGATTTGCGAGGCATCAATTGTTGGTCCACAATGAGTTTTCTAGAAAAGAAAGATATATGTTTTAATATTAATATACCATAGCATATAGCCCCAGGTATAGGTTATAATCAGAGCACTATATGTATATATTATATACTCTTCAGCTGATGTCATGTCATATATGGAATGAAGAAAATATAATGTATACAGATATATCTTATTTCATAAACAAGTTATCAATTCTACACCAGATCCTGGCACACCAGAAAAAAATTTGTCTGCTATATTAGAAAATTTGAGATGAACTACTATAAAGAATGTCCTATGAAAAATAATTGATATTTGATCATATCTGGTTAGATACAAGGTATGGCTGTTAAATAATTGAATAAGTGCTATAAATATAATTTATTAAAATATTATGCATTTTAACTTTTATCCTCTTCATTACACTCCTCTTCCTTGTACACACATTGTTGCATTTGTTTCTTCAATTATTCAAAATAATGATACAAATCCATTTCTGTTGAGCTTTAAAAAATGCCTGCTTTTGCTTTGACAGCTTCCACAGACTCAAAAGAGGTCCCCTTTAACACATTTTTGATCTTGGGGAATAAAAAGTCATAAGGTACCAAATCTGGGGAATAGAGCAGATTATCCAGTATTGGAATATTTTTTGCCAAAAACTTTCACAGAAAAATACCTTATGTGCTGGAGCATTATTCTGGTGAAGAATTCATCTAGGACAATGCTCCATGGATTCATAGTGGATGCAAACATGATTGGCCCATCATAATGGTTCCTAATGGTTGCATGGAATCATCCAAGGGACCATCAGGAATCATTCAGTCAAGATTATACTCTTTGAGTAGAAAAAAAAATCAATAATTCCTTCATTTTTTATTTACTCATTCAAGCTTTCTTGATCTTCGGAGAATAATTTTGACAATACAATGTATGTATTTCTATTAATAATGACATGCATGAGCCTCAGCCTACCAAAAATATTTTTTATCATTGCAAAAGGTTAAAGCTCAAAAATTTTGTGGACAAAATAAGAGCAATATAAACAATATAATACATAAACAAAGTCCTTGTTTGAAAAAATAAATTAGCATACAATAACAAGCTTATCAAACCAAAAATATTTTTTATAATAATACATTTTCAAGTATTACTCATCATCAGTAAATTACAAGTCTGTAGTTTATTATATATTGCCACTATATTAAAAGTAACTGCAAAGCAAGTTGAAAATTATTGTCTGAAAAAAGAACTGAAGCTACTACTTTAAAAATATATATATTTTTTTTAATTGGAGAAACTGGAATACTTAAGATACGTATATAGTAAATTGGGGAAATATGCCATATTGAATGGTATACTGCAGTAATATAAATAGTGGATTATTTTAATACTAAGACAATTTAAGAGCTGTGCATATGCACATTATCAATCTGTCAGATGCAAATGACAGTTGATAGACATCTTCAATTCCTCACTATTCATCTATTGATTTTTGTCTGAAAATCAAGTGATATCTATCTAGTTCATGACTATCAAAAGTTTTTGTTATTTTTTCAAATTAGTTATTATTCAAATCAAATTTGCAAAGGACCAAAGTTAGTATATGCTATTGATTGTATACATCTATACCCATTGATATGAAACATAAGTGGAGCAAGACAAAATGACTTGCTCCACTTACATTTCATATCAATTATTTATTTGAATTTTAGCAGTTTGATTGATGTTGGGGTAATATGCTACATAGTATTTTGTTTAGTTTTTTATTAAATTGTTTTAATGCTTAATTTTTGACTCTTCTCATTCCAAAATGGAATAAAAGGGTATACAAATTAGTTCAATCCAACTATTTGTCCCATTGTCTGTTCGGTATTTGTCTGGAAATATGCTAACAGGCATAAATTTTATTATGAATATATGAATTTAGCCTATTTGGATAAAGTTCCCATATGTTAATTTAGACATATTGGAGAACTAAGCCTATTAACAATAGTCAACATTATTTTAAAGTTATAAAACAAAAGGTTTCACATATTTTTCCTATAATAATTTGCGTAAATATTGCTAGATTTGAATAAAATTCACATATATTATGAGAACTGTTTCAGGAACCCAGTCTGTTAAAAATGATCAATAATGGATCAAAATATTTGAATGTTTATAAGTTAAAATGCATATTATAGTATATAAGTGTTTTTGAATATTGTAATATTTCAAAAAGCAAATAAAATCTATCTATCCACAGATCTTCAGATAAACCTATCTATGCCTCAAAACATCTTTCTTATTCAATCCATTTTATCTAGGATAAGGATTCTCTTCTGGAGCTGCTAGTTATAAAAACAAATCATATTCACCAATTATAATGAAGAACACATCAACTATGTGGAAAAATGCTGCACCTCATCCTGGAGGATTTCAGATCAGTTTAGACCATATATACAAATTTTTCAAGACCATCTAGGCATTGCTCATTGAATCCTATTCTTTACCTCATTGTTGAACTTATATATGAACTTACTTTTATCCTATTTTTTGCCTCATTGTTGAACTTACATTGTTGAACTTTACATAATCTATAGTTAATCAATCATAGATTATGTATATCTATAGAAGAAAAGACCATTAGTTACCATAGAAGAAAAGACATTATTTAGTTACCTCTGATAGGAAAGCAACATAAAACAAGGGGAGGATATGTCAACATAGATGTGGATAGCCTCTGATTAAAGTTGCTGACAAAACAATGTGCATTTGGAAGAAAGTTTCTCTTTTTTTCTTCACTGATATTCAGGACTCAAATGCTAGTCTAAAGATCTATTCTATTACCTAAACAATAAAGAATCTCCAATGTTATGGCAACAAACTTGATTTGGAACTTCCAAATCAAGTTGATTCCAAAGATGTTTTGAGATACTATACTCCCATAATAAGGAGCTCAAATTTGACAATCTTATTAAAATTCAGAAGCAAAGTATGTTTGAAGAATCTGATTTTAATCTCAGCTTGTAGATCAGATGACAATTTGAAAAATGAACCGGGCTTGGAATCATTGAAGTAGCATTGAAATTCTTCAAGACATTAATTTGAATGAGCAAAAGCAGCACAACAAGGCAAAGAGTAAAGCAAATTCTTGGTTCCTTTAGAACGGGTGTCAAACTGGCGGCCCTCGATGTGATTT
>WUQG02015999.1:0-31845 GCA_011317285.2 Androctonus mauritanicus | reverse complement strand
GACATGGAATTGTCTTCACTGTTACATTTTCCCCATCTTCTGTCCAGAGTCTGAGAGCAGACCCCTGGAGACATTTGGTCTATATGGAGACCTCGGAGCAACTTGCGACGCATCTGGTCCATTTGGTGACCCTTGAACGACTCTCCATGTCTGTCTGATTGACTGACTGATGTTTTTGGTATTTTCAACCTTTTATCCCTGTTTTTCATTATCATTATTGTGGATAAGAGATCTCATATCATCAGAGGGCGTATTCAGTTAGGGATTAAGGAATGTCCCTTGTTGATTTAGCTTTATTCCTCCTAATTCCGTATTGACATGAGACCAAGATAAAATTCTTACTTTCTTCAACAGAATGGACTTTCCCTGATTATCAGTAAGAAATAACATTCCTTTAACAAGATTATTGTAGTAATACATGCAGAGCGGCACCTTCTCGAAAATTCAATTTTGTGTCTATTTGACATTCCCAAATACTTCTCCCTTGTATAACTTAAATTCTCTCTTTATCTTTAAAATATTTCCTTTTTTAAATTTTCTTTTTCTTATTTTCTTTTGCTCTTCCCTTTTGTGCATTTAATTTATGGAGGTTTTTCTGGGACCTCACACTTCTATGATGATGTAGCTTCCATTCCATTTTCAAGATGGAAGTTTTAATTTTTTGAAATTTGATTGCAAAATTGGCTACATTTGGTAAAAATATTTGAAATGTAATTTCAAAACATATGTCAAATCATGCTGATGTCTGTTAATAGTATTTTACTATCCAAATTCTTTAATTTTAGCTTGATATGAGATGGTTTTTAGATAATATGATTAAGTTTAAATGTGTTATTATTCATTAATAAAACAATGAATCTGGTAAATCAGTAAATAAATAAATATAAAAATAAAACATTAAATTTATATTTTTGGTTGAATTATTTTTCTTGACCTGGATTGACATGCATAGAAAATGATCAGCCTATAAAACTATGAATTGAACTTTTTTGTAATTTAATAATTAAGAAGTTGTAAATAAATACAAAATGATTTAAATTATGCAATAAAATGATTTTAATTTTATATACAACTTTTTATGAAAAAAATAAAATAAATCACCACAAAGTGAACGATAGTTCATTTTTAAATTATATAATAAAAGCCATTATATTCAAAAAGATAAAAAAATTTATTCAAATCTGATCCTATTTATTTGTCCAATTTAAAAATAGAGTTTACATCATCTCATTAATGTATTCAACTCCAGTTTATTTAATAATATTTTACCAAACCAAAATCAAAAACTCAGATAACAAGGAATGTTATTTGAGTTTCTTATTATCCAAACCATCCATATTACTTCAGATAATCAGGATACTATTGTATTATTAAACATATACAGTATACACGTGCTCCTCTAGTTACAAACATAATTCATATGTAAGTTTTATTTGTAATTCAGATACTGTTGTTATTTGGTGTGAAAAACTACTAAATTAACTTTATGCACTGTGTTTTGTAATATATTTCACAATTTTACCAATTAGAAGTTTATTTCATATCATTAGAACAAAAAATTCTGAGTATAAAGCAAGATTTTGAATAATTGCCATCATCTTGAAATATTGCTGTAATAGGAAAATTAATTGTCTAATTTTACATAATAGTGATTGCTAGGATATTCTATTATCATATTGTTTTAAAATTATCAAAGAATTTTTGAAATTTTGTGAAATTTAAAAATGAAATTTCATATTAATAAGTATGAATGTTTGTAACTAAGAATGTTCGTAACTACAGGAGTATGTGTATTCCCAACTAATTAGGGTACTCAGGAAATTAATTATCACAAATAATCAATTTCTGAATAATTCACAAAATATTCCAAAAAAATTAGAATTTATGGACAATTATATTTAATAATAAGTAAACTACATATAATCAAATATTTAAATGCTGTTATTTATTAAAACAAAACAAGAAATGTTTTCATTTGTAACAACAAATTATTGCTATATTTGCAATATTAATTTGATTCTAATTTTTATTGCCAGTTATTTAAAGTAATCAATCTGAGATGTTTAAAAATTTTTTAGTTAGCACACCTAAAATATCAATAATTAACCATCACTTCTGGATTGTAAATTATTCCTGATTAATCTGAAACATGAATAATTCAACCCCAGATAATCAGAAGCCTACTGTATATATATAATTAATAAAATTATTAATAATAATGTGATAATTTATAAATTAAATATAAATTAATTTCAAATAGAAATTATCTTAAGAATAAATTTTTTTACCTTTTATTTCATTTGTTTTCAAATTTATAAGATGAACTTTAAGTAATTAAAAAATATTTAAACTGAACTAAGTCACATAAAAGAGGAATGATAGAATTTTTAAAATAAATGTTGCCAGTTTTTATTTTGGAAATAAGCATTACTTTAAATCATTTAATATGAGAAGTTAGTGTGAATTTTAATTTTGAAATTGATATGATACAGTATTTTTCTTTATTTTTATCTTAAGTATTTCTCAAGTAACAATAGTATGAAGAATTGTTTTGATGCATTAGTGAAATTAAATTCTTAAAACTTTTTAAAACAAATTTATAGCATTTATTAGGATTCCTTGAATTTTTATATTAAATATTTATCTATTGAAATTATTTATGTATATAAGAATATTTTGTATTTTTGTTGTTATTTGTGATAATTCATATATTGTTTTAAAACTTTATTGCTAATAGATTAAGATGATAAAAATACATATATAATTATAATTTGAAATAATAATGCTTAATTTAAATAATTATTGAAAAGATATTGTTTAATCTCTTTTTAGTTTTTCATTTATTTATTAAATAATAATCATAAATATGAAAACAAAAAAACTCGAGAAATCATTTTAATATTTTACAAACTATTTTATTATAAAATCTTAAGCTGAAAATTGTTTTATTTAGCTCTATACTTCATATTAATGAATTTTTCATTAATTGTTATTTTATGACGTAAATGATTTTTTTTAATTCAAGGTTTGTCATTTCTGAATTAGATATTACTATGATAAAATCACAAGCATCACAAGGAATCATTATTTATTAATTCTTTATAATAATCTTTGTTAATACAGTTGAATCTGATTATCCAAGATAATATGGACTGAAGGAACCTTGATAAATAATTTTGATAATATGAAAAGTTTAGCAAATTATTATTAAATCAACCATATTTAAATAAATTAATGTAATGATAGTATATTCTATATCAGATTAGATCTATTTATTTGAGCATAATGACTTTTAAATTATACAATAAAAAATACTTTTATTTGAGTTGTTTTATTAAAAAAAATTAAAGTAAAACTAAAAATTACAAGTCATAGACAAAAATATACATACTTATAGCTGTTAGCATTACACCTTAATACTCTGTACTGAACAATGTATTCTTATCTTTGATCACAAAGTTTATACAACTCTTCAACAATTCACCTCAAATAATGCAGAACTTCAGTTACAAATCTAATAGTAACATCAATGCTATATGGATTCTAAATAATTTTGATTGTAGAAAAAACTTTTGCATAATTTATGAAAAATTTAATATGATATTTATAATTTATTGTAACTATATTCATGGCAAAATATTTAAAATTAAATGATTTTTAAATATTTTATTTTATATGGATAAAAATATATTTTTAATTTTAAAATAACTGCAATTCTTTGTTCTTATCTAAAGTTTTTCTATAACCGTAATTATTATCAAATAAAATATAAAATTTTTTATATAAAAGTAATTACATGTACATTTTGTTAATGATTATTAGCTCACATTAAATACCTTATGTTATCACTATATTAGCTTAAATATTTTTCTTATTATTATAATTATTATTGATGTAATTTTAAATCTTATATATTTTGCATAAATTCAATAAATTACAGCTTTTAATAGCAGTTTAAATCTGTAAACATATTTTATTTATTGCAACATTTTTGGATTCTGAAAACATTATGATAAATAAAATATGTTTATAGATTCAGACTGCTATTAAATGCTGTAATTTATTAAAATTTGACGTCAAGTGAATATAAGCAGAGTCAAATAATTATTTTGCATAAAACTTTATTGTTTGCCTTTATATTAAAATAAATATTTCATATCTTGAAAATTTATTGGATTATATATTACTAATTTTTAATTTGATATAAAAAATTAAGTTAGATTTATCAAAAATATATGAGAGAAATTTTTTTTTGTTTTGATAAATTACAATTGTGATTTAAATTTTTTCACTGCATAATAATTAATGTATTTCAGAAAAAATTATGAGTCCATGATGTATATTTATTCAAAATATTAAAATTAATTTTGATTTATATTTATATAAATTTTTTTTTATTTATTTTAGAGTATATCAAATTATTTGGGTGAAGATAAAATACAGAAGTTAATCAACTTCTGTTTGGAATATATGTCAAAACTTATTCTTCCATTAAAAAGGTAACTTTATATTATATATATAGCATCTTTTTTGTGATTTAATTTTATATAATAATATCTTATTAATTTTTTGTACTTTCAGAGGAAATTTTATAGAATTTAGAAATGGTTTAATTAATATTTGTCCTGTTGGTAGGAGTTGTTCTCAGTCTGAAAGAGAACAGTTTGCTGAATATGACAAGGTATATATATAGTATATAAATTTTTTAATGTTTTTTTAATTTATCTAATAATTTTCTTGCATTTCATATGCATTTAACTATAATTTATTTGTTCTTTCATTAAATACATAAAAAAATTAAAATATAAAATTTTAGACTTTTGCTATATTAAAGCTGTAAAAACAAAAATTTTAATAGAAACATAAAATCCGTGAAGAATTTGTCAAAGCATTATATAAAGAATTTGATGGAATGGGATTAGTATTTTCTATAGGTAAGTTCTTTCTTTGTTTTTAATATAAATGTTTTTTCATTTTAATATTTATAAATAGCACAATAGCATAACTATGGCCATGAGTGCCCATGTTGTTTAAATGTTTGCACCTCCAAAAATATCATATAATTATAAAAAATTTCTGAAAAATATAAAAAATTATCACTCTTCATTTAATATTTATTGTTATTACAATAAATAATGATTACAAAAAAATGCATTACAGGCATACTTCATTATTATGGCAGTTATATGCCAGACCACCATTGTTAAGCAAACCATAGCCTTTATTAATTTGCTAATATATATAAAAACCTAAATTTTCAGGCTGGCTCTGGGTCTGACACATCAACAAAGAAATTATGTCAATTTGTTTTATATATCCATTCTAAGTATTATTTTGCAGATAATTTTCATTTTGAAATATAAATTAAAAACATGATATAATTGAGAAGCATTATATTAGCAAAGTGCTGTAAAGCAAGGTATGCCTGCACTTTTCAACTTCTTTTCAATCTTTTTTTTATAACAATAAACAAACTAACACCAAAATAATTTCTAATTCTTCTAACTGTAATTATAATTTTATATTAATATTGAATGTTTAGTTTTTATTTTTTATTATTTTAGTTTCATTCTTCTTGTTTTTCTTTCAGCAGAAACATTTATAATATGAGATATATCTAATTTCCTTGCTGTTTTTGTTTCAATTACAATACAGATAAATTGCTCAATCTAGTTTGGCTCATACTATTCTAAGATAGTTTTAATTAATTTTAATTTAGAAAATGGCCTCTCAGTTGAAGCCATTATAATTTACCACATTGGAATAGTAAAAAACAGAATTATTGGTAAACATAATTTATCAAAAGACAGAATTAGCAAATTATTTTCAATCAAAAGTAAATTGAAATTTCAGAAATACTTTTCAAGATTTTAAAGCTTGTTTGTCTAAAAATATATTTTACAGAAAGTATCTGATATTTCAACTTATTGCTACTAAATCACCACTACATTTATTGATAAAATGACATGGATCATTCATGGATCTTTTGGTTGACATGGACTGTTTAATGTGATAAATGTTTAATTGATGAAGTCATGTTTTCATCATTAAAATTACTTTTGTCTGTTGGAAAATTTGCTTGAAACATCAATTAAATTTATAATTTCACTTTCACTTTTAAATTTTTTATTTGCAGCCTCTGCTTCTGCTTCTTGTTCCACATTTTCAACTTTTAATGGTGAATAATAATGTTAACTCATTTGGTTCATCAATTTTAGATGTTGATATTTCTGATTCAGAATGAAAATAATCTGTCAATTGTTTTTAAAAAAATTATTTTTAATATTTTTTTAAATTCAGATTCCAGTGATTTTTGCCTTTTCTTTTGCTTTCAAAAGAAAAGGCAAAAATCACTAGAATTTTAATTTGATCTTTTCCATTCCTAAATGAAATAAAAGAATGAGATGCCAGACAATACCCCTTCATATCCCAACTTTCCCATACAATTTGATCATTCAATGCTAGTGTGTTTAACATCTGTAAGTAATTATAAAATAAAAACAAAACACTATTGCTTCTATCAACTAAATGCTTATCATCAAAATAATTAAGAAGATATAAGAAAATTAACTTAGATATAACTGTTCAAAACTTTAAATGCTGTTTTTTTACATATACATATAAGTAATTTAGTATTAATATAATCTATTATTTGATCATTTATTCAATTTATTGTATGCATGTTTTCAATTTTTTTGATGTTCTGAAATTATTGTTAAACATTTTGTAAACTGAACAATCATCATAAAACACTCTTATGGAGGAGTAATGCACAACTTCATAGAAATACAATATTTTTAATTGATTTAATTAAAATTATAATTAGAATAATAATAAAATTCTGTTAATCTGAAAAAGTTAATGAAACGTTATTCAAAGATTAGTTATTCTGCCTTTATTTGAGAGCAGGAATAGAAGTTTATAACTTAAGTAAACCCATAAACAATGCCTTAATAAGTAAAACTATGATCAATGTATTGACAGATCTAATTATTGGTATCATCAGTCCTGACAAACCAGTAAAACTTTATTCTGACAGAGTGTTGGCCTAATAAAACTTCAACCATTAAATAAGAGTGTTTTAATGAATTTTTCAAAAAAAGGCAAAGTTTTACATTTTTAATATAAATAAATAAAAGCACTTACAGTAGTTTAGGGAAATTTTTTTAATGAACAAACGTTTTTGGCATTTTATGCCATCATCAGGTTCAATTCTGCATAAAACTTTCTATTATAATTCGAAAGTTCTATGCAGAATTGAACCTGATGATGGCACAAAATGTCAAAAATATTTGTTTATTAAAAAATTTCTCTAAATTGCTGTAAGTGCTTTTATTTATTTATATTGAAAATTTAAAATAAGATATTAGCAGTACCCAAAATGTAAAGCAAAGTTTTATATACCCCTTTTTGCAAAGGGAACACATTTTGATACTTTATGGCTATGCTCCTTAAATTATCATATATATTTTTGCACAATATACTATATTGAGATGTGTTACATAAAGATATCTTTCAACCAATTACAATAAATTTATTCAAAATGTTAATTGAAATATTTTTGGCATGAAGACACTGTCTTCATCAGCCAACATAATATTCTAAAATAGAATTATATAAATATGTATATTATGAGCCAAAATCTTTTGCATGTTATAAAATTATGCAAATTATTAATATTTTACAATATGAAAGTTTAACAAATGATTTTGTATTATTAATAAATTTAGTTTGCTTCTTTTTATCTTAAAATTAGAAAATTTTATTTTTTGTTGACATATACAAAACTGAAAAAAAAAACTCATTATAGGAAAGTTTTATTTTAAAGAGTTTATAATGAACAATTTTTTCTATATAACTCATTATATCTTAAAAAAGGATAATGATTTATACATATTTATTCTTTATAATAATCTTTATTAATATTATTATTCTTTTATAATTATATGCATACAATATATATATTGAAATATTTCATAAGCATAATTGATATATTACAATTATGTAAAAAATAATTTTTTCTAATAAAATGATGAAAATGTCAGATCATTTGGTTATCTTACCTTTGTTTATTTATATAGAGATTTTTAAATAATTATATTAAAAATTAGATGGTGTAGATTATTGCATTAATATTCCCAATAAACTAACAATTAAAAATCAAAAGAGTAATACAGAAGTCAAATGAATGTTATTTATTAATATCAAATATAAAAAATTTTGTTTGTTAGTAATAATTGATTAAATTATATTTTATTTAAATCTCATTAATAAATTATACTTCCTTATTTAAATTTGTTATTTCATTCAAAATTATATTACCGCATTTTGTTTTTATTTTATATTATTTCTTTAAAATAACAAATAGCTTTCAAAAGACAAATAAAATAGCAGTACTGCATTGTTTGAATTTATCTTATCAATCAAAGTAAAAATATTTCTTTAATTTCATTTTATTCATTCATCATTCATCATTCATTCTTCTGAAAATCTTAAACTGAAAAATATTTGTTTTTGCAAAATAAACAAATTTGTTAAGAATCTTAGAAACATTGTTTTGATATAAAAAATATATATTTTTTTTAGATGCAATTACAAGTTAGAAAGTATTTTTAATTTAAAAAATTATTATAGAATATCTAAAATTTTTTGATTCCAGTATTTTCAAAATAAAAATGAATTTAATTCAGAATTAAAAATAAAATGATTTTGAATAATTAATTTTGCATATTATAATAATGAAATATTGTTTATAATTTTAAGAATATATCATTGGATATCTGCTATTTTAGATAAAATATATTTTTTTATTAAAATTATCATTGTTATTTTTAGAATAAGTTGTTTGAAAGATTTCTCTCATCATTAATAATACGTTTGCGTTTCAGGGGGACAAATCAGCATCGATGCTTTTCCTGTGGGTTGGGATAAAACTTACTGCCTGAAACACTTAGCAAAAGAAAAATACGAAGAAATTCATTTTTTTGGTGATAAGACAGATAAAGGTGGAAATGATTTCGAGATTTATAATGATCCTAGGACTTACGGACACAGTGTTAAGAATCCAGATGATACTAGAGAAAAATTAAAGCAATTGTTTTTCTCTTGAAGATAATTACGAATTCTTTAAGGTATTTGGTTAATTAATAGAAGAGAATTCTGTAATTATTTATAAAATTTATATATTATAAATATATTTATATTTGTATGAATTGTTATTACACGCAAGTAAGAAATATTCATGCCTAATATATTTTTTATACTTCCATGAAATTGAATTAAATTTTTTTTTTATTTTTATTATTTACGAGAATGTAAACATGAAATCTTGTAAAACATTTGATATAAATAAATGAAGTAAATGAAATGTATGATTAAAAATACGAGAGAGAGAGACAACGAAAACGTTACTGTAAATCAGTTAAAAGATGCAGAAGGAGAAAGAGTGGTTAATAAAAGAATTTAGCATTTTTCTTATGTTTCGCAAAAGAAATATAAAAAATGAGAGAGAAATTGGAGTAAGTAGGGTGGTGGGAAACCTCCAGGGAACGAGTCAGAGGACGGAAAGTAGATAGTGGACAATCAGACAACGGACCGAAGCGCGTCGGACGAGATCAAAGAGATTGTCGGCACAACGTTAAAAGATCGACTGTTGAGGGGGGTGATGCAGCGCACGCGCTCATACAGAATATGTACGTCTCTGCCGCGCAACCTGTGATTGGATTCAGTCTCGTCTGTGCCTTTAGCCGACAGCATAATCTTACACGACTTTTCATGCTTTTCCTATCAAAGTGAATCTCTCTCTCGGTGTCCCCTTGATTAGTCTCTCTCCCTTTCTTCCTTTTTTTAATGCAAGAATTTTATAAAGATGAAATACGTTCCGTCGAAAGATGAAAAAGTTGCCGATAGTATGTACAGAGCGCGTGCTCAGCGGCATGACGTCATGAATGGGCGCGAGTTGTTACTTGAACGATGTGGACCTTACACTGTTAACAGTGGTGAGTATGATAAAGAAGTGTCTTGTTGCGATGTGGTCCTTTTTGTTTATTTGTACTCTGCATGATGCCAATAAAATGTTTTCAATCATTTGTATAAGTTTTGTTTACGTCTTTTCATTCATATCAATTGATGTTTATCCCTTCCCCTAAATCTTGCATGGATATCTGATATAAAATCTCAGAATTATTGTTAACATATTACTTACCAATTATTATAACATTTGAGAGGTAAATAGGCACCGAATAAATTAATGATCAAAGGACAGTTAAAATTTAACTTTTTATTAATGTAACAAGTATTTAATCTGTTAAATTATAGTATTCGTCATTAATATATACTAGATTTATAAAAAAAACATCAAAAATGGGTAAAAGAAAACATACTCAAATTATGATTAACAATTAATTTACATATATGGAAAATTCGGAACATCAAACAGGAAACCTGAATATAACTACATCACTACATTTAATTCGTTTAGTAAGAGTGTAAAAAAACGTTATGATCAAAAGAAAATTTATTATGGTCTGTAGAAACTAAATATAAAAATTTTTTTATTATAAATAAGTGTTATTTAAAAAAAAAAAAACTTTATCAGTTTTAATTTTTCAAGCAAATTTTTCAATTCAGTTTTTAAACTGCACACCTATCCAAGCACCTACCTCGTTCAAAAAAAAAAAACATGACTCTCTCAAAATTGGAATTTTAAATTTTCAAACTCGAAGTACTCTTTATAATGAAATTCGCTTCCATATTTCAATAAATAAAACGAAGATAATCAATAAATGGTAAGTTTTTTCTCTCGTATTTTTCTTTGATGTCCATAAAATTTTCAAAATTGGAATTAAAAACTTCAAAAAAAAAAAGTATATATAAAATTTTATGTAATAATAATAAGTAAATAAATAAATTAATAATGATAATTAAACAAAAAATTCATCTCTGAAAAAATTTTCTTTCAGAGTGCAATTGAGTATCTGTTCAGATTTTGTAAGAAACTATTTTGGAAAAAAAAATGATGTGGTTATGTAAGGTAAGTCGATTTAGTAAATAAGGTTATTAAAGAAAGAAAAAAAAAACTTTTTTTTTAACATTTTGTCAGTGATGAATGAAAAAGTGTGATTTAATTAAAAGTGACGTAATCGGGAGAATTAGGCATAAACGCCTTTTTAACTTTATCGCCAAGAATTTTTCTTAAAAATCATCTGTAATCTGGGCATCCCTTTAGGAAGATGGGTCCTAAAGCCTATTTACATGGAAGCGGCGCTTACTGATTTCAAAACAAGAGTAGAATCAACAAGTCATCATGCCGCTAGCTCTTCGCTTTTAAGAATACAGGAACACATCACACAGGGAATAAGTTATCGGTATCAGCTATGTAACCCGCTTGGTCGCTGTCGTCAAAGAGAAGACATCAAAGGAGCGGGAACAGAGCGTACAAGATCCCTTTCACCAATACCTAAAACTTCCACCCTCTTTATACGGATGCCCTATAGTCTCGCCGACGTCCTGATCACAGAAAATCCACCTTTCATATCACCCGAACTGATTGGCGGCGGGGGGGATTTCAACAAGTTCCCAGTAAGGACATTAAATTTTCTCTTTCTCTTTTGCTATTCTGGTTGCTAGCCCCCCCTCCATTTGCTCTCTCTCTCTCTATTTCTCTTTCTGAAATTTTCGTTTCTTCCTTTTCCGATGGAAGCCCACCATATATACGAGAAAACGAGCATTTTGATAATATGAAATTACATCGATATTGAGACCGACCACTTGCTAAGGACGGTATCCTTTTGATGATTGTACTACAAAGGATGCCGATGGAACGAGATGTGCAGCTTTGTACTGCACTATCGCCGTCTGTTGGGACGAATGGAAAACTCCCGTCTACTAATAGATTGGCGGTACATGACCCGTGTCAAAGGTCGTGTCAACAGCTCGCGGCTATTCCAATCATTTTCCTTTGTCGAGCCGACTTTAAATATATATATAACGGATTTATAACTATCAATTTTTTTCTCCGTTCTGCAGTTGTTACGGGATACTTTACCATTTGTTTCATAATATTACACCCGATTCTCGTAGCAGAAAGTGCTAATGAGGTGTTGCGCTAAGAGCATAATTACTGTAATAGCTGTAGAGAAATGCGTGTTTTCTCTTACAAATCTTTTATGCATGTTTTCTTTTCATAGCTTCAAGCTCAAGCGGTACGCTAACGCTCAGAAATGCATTATGTAGTAATTTACATACATAAACATCCAGCAGCATGAATTAATCTTCCTTATACGCAAAAAACTGAAAATTTGCGACGATTGCCGATGTCACCTGACGAAAACCATAATAGCATCGCATTTTATACAATTTTTGTTGCCTTAAACGGTTATGATAATCCTCCAAATTTTTTGAAGGATTATCATAACCAGTCAGCTTAAACGATTATAGCACGATTCAATTTTTGTCGAACTCTAATTGTAAATTTACTCGTTTAATTACGCATAAAAATCAAAAATTGCTGCATATTTACGCACTAGAAGAAGAAATTTTTTTTTTATATCAGAAGTAGTTTTTCGAAACGTGACAGATTGATATATCAGAAGCCAACCTTACCACGTTTAAAAGCAGATATATTAATACTGTACTGCATAGGAGTTGTACGAAGGCATGATTACATGCTAATTACTCGCTGATTACATGTCCAGATTATGCAACAGTTAGTTGTATGTCGGTACTTTTGATGCAATGTAAGTCGAGTAAGTCGGCATCTTTGATCTTCTCCAGTCAATATCTTGCTTCTCCACTTGCATAAAGAGTTTTCAATTTACATATACCACATTCTTGTTAATGTACATATTGCTACTTCTTTTGCAAACTAGTTTTTAAATAGGAATACATATAATATATATATATACATATATGTAACCCGTGGAGTTCTAACTAGATTTAATTTTTTTTAAGTACATTAATGTATTTAACAAATTTTCATCGAGAGTCTTAATTTTTTAAAAGTACCGGTAATTTGTACTGCGAAAAAAAAAGTTTGTACTAATTATTGCGACTGTAATTTAGAATTTTAAGCTGCCAGGTGGTTGTAATTCTCATTGTCTACAGAAAAGTAATAATTATCAGTAACTTCAGACAGTAAATGTACCTTTTGACGCCTCTCCTAATGGCCTATAGTAAGGTTTCTCACGAAAATAACTTCGAAATTCTCCGAATGAATTTTTAAACTGAAAACTTTTGCACACTTTATCCAAATTATCCGTTTGGCAGAGAATAAAAAAAAAAATGTAAATTTAATATTCCTTTCCTGGGAAATAAGATTTGTGCAGCATTTTTTTTTTTTATATCGCTATTAAATTACGTGCGATCGTTGATTACAGGTAAGCGTGATGTGCTATTTTCTTTAAAACATTATAGTCAACATGAATTTTTATCGCGTTTGATTCCGTTTAAGCGCTTTTCTATATAAAATTCTTCAATTTTGGTATCGGTCCGGCGTATGGAAGAGCGAAACTTCTTCCACCAAAGAATCTGTATACACTTATTTTCTGATGATTTCTGTCCATGCGTTGATCCGCATTCTTCAACGCATTGGCGATACCATTATAAGTTTTTCCAATCTATGAGAGGCTCCTTCGCTTCTTAATATGGAGGGTATAGCGAGAGCTTTTTCCTCCGATGACTACTGTTATATAAATGAAATTAGTTGAAGCGGCTGGTACCCCGAATGTATTTTTCCAGTCGAGAATGTGAATTGTTATATCCATATGAGGGGCTGGCCAATAAAGTTGGTCTAGATCTAGTTGTGAAGAGGAGATGATGTGTAGATTTGCAATGAGAGGCTCCTAATTAACCTACTGTATTATATCGTGTAGTTTCGCTGAGGTAAAACTTCAAATAACCAATTAAAACAAACAATTTTAGCTAAATAATGATTGTCATATTTTCTGAAGCACAAAGACACTAAAAGTCATTTCACTCTAGCGCGAAACAGAAGTGAAATTTGAATTTAAAGTGATAGTCGTCATCCTAAAAGATTTTGGTGATAAACCGAAAATGTGCCACATGGCTATCAATAATGTGTTATATTACTGATTTTAAAACATCGATAACGATATTTTTGAATATTTCATTATAAGAAAATTGTATTTAAAACGATAATTTTTCTTTTGAAACGAGAAAACGCGCTTTACGCCATTCTCGCAAAGTTCTTAGAACTCGGCCTTGATGCACTTTTAACGTTTAAAAATGAATATTAAAAAAAATATTTAAAAATCGATTTATCATCAGTTTTATACATGTTTAGAACCATACCGATGTCGAAAGTGAGAATACTCTGGCATCTCAAAAAATTTACATTCGAGGAGAAAATATATAAAATTTTTTTCCCCTGCCCAATACTATTTGTGACAATTTTCACGTCGGCCGGGTGGCAGCGCGTGAAAGATTCGGCTTTCTGCCTATAAAATCCAAAAACAGATTTCCCGATTCAATCTTCCGAGTTTTTCTGAGGAATCCAGGCCTCGATCATTTGATTCCCGCTAATTACCGCACGAACAGATCTTGTTACAGATTTTTTACCGCTAAGTTTTTGAATGCGTAACTAGTTTGTAATCAATATTTTTTATCGTTCGGCAATAGTTATAATCCAGGCCTACCGAAAATTAGCCATATGAAGCACTCCAAAATTGATAGTTTTAACAATCGACACAACTTGATTTTTCAAAAGCTTCAGAAATTAAGATTTTTGTCACTGCGCTTTTAAAAATGTGATGAATTTTTTTATGCGATAACATTGATGCACAGCATTATTATTATTATTATTATTATAGAAGATAAACGATTAACGATACATTGATGAATTATGGTAAATCATGAGATTATAAAGCTTTTGATTACAAGTTACACTTTTTGATATTGTGGCATGCTTTCGTCTAAGTTACAAGAGCAGATCAGGGCATAAATCTGAAAATTCTGTTGTACCAATTGCCTGTTTAGATTTTGCAATGCAACCGATATCGTTTCGCGAAACTTCCTGGAAAATTTCCTATAAACCGAAATCCTTGGATTTAACTTCTAGATAAGAATCCGGAAATGTTTCAAATCTATTCTATAATGTAAAATTTTGAGCCATACTTATACTATACTTGTCTTACTGTTTGCAGTCTCACATTTTCGCCATCTTGATGATTCAGATATCTCTAAATACAACAATTCTATTTCTAATAACATCGCCAGAACTCATAATTTACAAAAATGGGTTTAACTAAAAGTTCTTTATTAATAATTCACAGTTAGCGTTATCTCTTATTTTATAAATATATTTCACGGATAATTTTTCGTTAATGACAATTAATGGTTGAAACAAACAGCAACAGATGGCGCGAATTTCATTTAAGAGACTAGACTCTTGTGTCCCCAAAACTCTAAAATCACGCTTGACCGACAGTGCGCGGCGTGCTAAGTTTCGATGAGCGTTTAATTATTATTTTAGCATCGCGCGTTTAGATGGGCGTAAAAAAAAGTCGTACGAACGCCGGAAACCGTCATTTTTTTCATGTGCTAAACGTTAACTCGCATGCGAAAATCGCGCGCACGCCCCGCATTCAAACAGTTTAGTATAATAAAAATCATAGAATTTGTAACCGCCCTCCAGATATGTACAACGAACACATGCGACAAAAAAGAGGAGTGAACGTGTATCTACGCATAATTAAACAGAATGATAACTTTATTCTTATCTAACACGAAAGTGACGTCATAGGGGTCCAGGATGTGCGTGATGAACTTCATTAAAAGTGAAAGCGTTTGCGGTTTATAGATAAAGATGCCGACTTCTTATTATGCGGTATTGTGTCATTTAACGATACACTCAATTAAGCCCAAATTATAGGATAATAATTATGGATATTACAGCATAAAATCCCGTAGAAAGTATAGCGGATAAAGATGTTAATGCTACTAATTTTTATTAAAAGAATAGTTTGGTAAGGTGTAACCTCTGAACACTCCGATAACATTCTTTATTCTAAGAAAAGCGAATAAGTTGCGCCCTCTTTCTCCCTCATCAACTTTTTATCTTGAATAAGTAAAATTCGGTTGAACGAACACCAGGCCAAAGGCTAGTAGGACATTAGTCTATGACATTTAGCTCTGATTGACAGTTCTGTAGTAAACAGCCACTACTTTAAAACTTTTGAAGTTCTCCTAATTATCTTCCGAATAATTAAACTTTCAGATGAAGTATTTTTTAGCTCAAAAAACATTTCGAAAACGTAAACAAGGAAATTTTAACTATTAAAATATAGCAGAATTTATTATAATTAAAAATTTTCGGTTAATTATCGTTCTCTTTTAAATATTTTGACCAATCGGAGTCGTTATTTTAATTAAAAAAATGACAGTTAAAATGATATTTGAAATAACAAATAATCATTCGAATTTTAAAAATTCAAATAATTCAATTTGCCTATTGGCTCATAAAATATCACACGCCACATTTTTAAAAAAAATATATCAATTCGAACTAACTAATCAATGTCGAGTTTTATTGATTAGCATCTATTACGTAGTTATTAGAACAAAATTTGAAATTTTTAAATGAAAAATTTTCATCGGAAAGAAGAAACGCAATATTAATTTAAATAAGAAAGAAATAACGACTGATCAATGCTGACGATCGTATCAAACAGCTGTTAATTTAGAAATTAAATGCATCTCTATTGGTTCACACGTCATTCCGTCACATTCGAGAATTAATTATAAATAATTCAAAATTACCAATCATCTATCGTTTTAATAATTAATATATTTTTAAATACGATGAAATCATTCCGCTTATTGGACGATACGTCATTTCATCACACACAAAAAATGATTTAAAATTACCAATCGGTGCCGTTTCATAAATCAAGATACGTTTCATTGGTTATAGTTTCTTTCCAACTCATTAATTTGCAAAAATCGTAACAATTAAAAACTAATTAACCATTTCCTGGGTTAAATCTGAAAATCTTAATGGATGATTTCGGCTTCCATTGATATAAATGGAACAAGTCAGGAAGTAATATAGGTTGTAAAAGGGTAGAAGAATCCTATTATCTTCAGACCCAATTGTATGCAATTCTCGGGCTCCCTCGAGGTGTGTTAAAAGATTTTAACGCTTCTTGGAAATGTTTAAAAGTCTGTGAGTGGTTTTAATTATGAGATTTCGTAGTTCTTCAGATAGGTTTTTAAATAATAGAGGAAAAAAAAATAACGGAAGATTTTCAGATAGATCTGTTTCTAACCTCCTATTAAGTGTTTCCTGAGGTTGTCCCGTTTCATTCAACTCTAGCTAGAGAGACGGAAAAAAAGAATAGAGTCGGTTCCTTTGATCTTTCGAGCGAAACAATCTCAGTTGACTGGCGCCTATCTTCACTACGGAGGCTTGATCTTGCAATCTCTTTCTCAGTCTTTCCTCAAGTCAAGCAGAAAGTTCGCTATCGGATGTTTTGAAAATAATTCAGTTTCGTAAGTTTATATATGGTTTATATAGTAATTTAAGAGAAGTCACGTCACGTATTTGGTGAAAGATGGTAGCGGCTGATACGGTACATGACGTAGTTGAAATTCTGTAGGTCGTCCTGAAAATTTTTTCCTCCGATGAACTTAATGGAGTTCGTGTTCATGGTTAATCTTGGTTTTTAAAGTCGTTTTGCGGTTAAGGAAAACAAATTAGATTTGAAATGTTTTTTAATTTATATTAAATTATGTTGTTTTTTTTTTAATGTACATCTTTTTGTCTTTTAAATGCTGTTAATCAATCGAGATTTTTTACTATGAAAAAAATATTTTTTTGCATCGTTCGTTTATAATTATTTATAATATTTAATTTTTATGAATTACTGTTAATTATATTCTGTTTTAATGTCGACTAAAACTTTATCCTGTTGCTATTTATGTAAAGTTCGAACCACTTTTAACTTCATAAAGAAAGCGGCACTTCAATCGGGACGTGTTAATAGAAACTAATGGTCGGTCTGGCCATATAATGGCTTAAAATTCTAATTTTTAAGGAGTTATTCTGTCCACTGTAGTAGTAGTAGTAGTAGTAGCAGTAGCAATTTGACCCGAAGGCATGCACTCCCATATTCGAACTTTTCCATTGAGTAGTAGAAAATTCAATAGGAATCACGCTCTTTCTACTCTAATACTATGTTCTAAACGTATAATTTATTTTAATGTGTATTAACTTTTATTTATTTTATTTTTTCACCGTTGCGTTCACACTAAAGGCAAAAGTTCCGGATTTGCTTTTTAGCGTTAACAGTTTTAAATGGAATGATATTTAAAATGTAAGTAATATTGAATTTTTATGTCCTTGCAGTTTGGTATAATTAAATATTCTCTTAGTGAAACTAGTGCATTTTTATACCTTCCATTTTATAAATATTTTGTACAGTTTGCGTTCCGATATTTCCGTTAAATCTTTATAAGTAAACAGAAATAATTTAATGTAAAAGTTAGAAAAAATTTCTGTGAAAAATCCTAGTCTTCTGTGTTCTTTAGTTACATGCCAGCTGACAAAATTCGTTTGTTTTTACAAAATTTAAACAGAAACGACAACAGAAAGATAAAAGAAGTTTAAAAATTAATACCGCTTTGATGATAGATGGAAGTAACTTCATTATCTTCAAAGCGATAGCCTTGTATTTTCGCCGAAAATGAAAACATATTCAATGCATCGATAAAAACGAAATATATTTCTCCAATTTAATGGAAGATTGTAGTAGATATTTATAATTCCTAATTATGGAAAAAAAATGGCCGAGTCGGTCATGCTATACTTTTATAGCACGCACTGCATAGTTGTATGAAGCATTTTATTTCTGAAACTTATTTTAATAGTAAAACAACTCAAATATAGTTAGGATTTTTATTATAAATACAAAATCGAACATAAAACCGTTAAGAATTCAAAAATTTCTCACTTTTTCGCTATCTCCGAATTCGGACTTGAAAAATAGCCCAAACCGGGAGCGCCTATTAGCCAATTCCAACTATCCTAGTGGCAGAAAAACAAACTAAATTAAGAACAAAAGGCCTAAGCGAATCTCCGTACATTATAGTATCCTCTTATGTCATTGGTCAACATGCCAAACTTCCTCGTGACGTCACTGTCCGTCGAAGGGGTCGGCGTCGGACATGGAAGTCAAGTCAAAGTTGGAGAAGAACATAAAAAGTCATTATTATAACAGGTAATGACGAACGAATGCTAAATTCGCTCAATAATGGATATAAAACAGGTGTACGTGTAAAGGATATGAGGCTAGAAATGGATTAACGAACGGATTCATACATTCAGGTTAGAAGTTATTTTCAAAGTTGAAATTTTGATAGTCTAAAGTAAATCTACTGTGTTTTGTGTGAATAATAACCGAAATAATCAAAGTACGATCGTATCAGCTTACTGTTTAATCGTTAAAAAAATCCTATGTGAAGTTTTGTGGGTTGGTTATATAAATTTACACATCTCAGATCAGAATACTGTAAACATGTTTGGTATTTGCTATATTTATTCCTTTTATTCAATTATTTTCTACTATATCACATACTACTGCTGTATTTATCTTTTATATAAAACATAAAACTGTTTCATACATCTTAAATTAGATCTTATGAAAGTTTTTATTTGAATTATAATTTCATGATTTGATTTTCTCTCCTACTAAAGCTTCATAGCACATTGCCATCTGACATAAAAATTGGTTGTTAATGTAACTTTTGATGGTACAGCCTTCTGATTTTGCTTTTTTCTTGGAAATTTTATTTGACTTTTGAAGTAAACCTTACTTTCTCTAGCAATCTTTTAGCCAAATTAACTTATAAGTACACTTAAATCTAATAAAACTGCAATATTTAAATTCAGAATTTTAAGTTTTGAAATAATGTATTGATTCTAAATAAAAGATTGAGAAAATTCTATAGATATCATTATTTTATTTTTTTTTTTAAATATGATAAATGAAGATTTTGATAGCTACTATGTTGTTGATATTTTGATTACAGTTGGTAAGAAAATCCAACTGGGTCTTCATTGCATCAGTAGAAATCTTGAAGTGCATGTGACCCACTTTTTGTTGTAAAATGAGTTTGAATTAAGTAAAAGGAATGATTACTTTGTAAGAATTTTATTGAGAATATATCAATATTGATTTGACTAATTTTTGAATTACTTTCAAGCTTGATTGTAAAATTCCAGTTTTATAATTTTTTTAATTTATCTCTATTCAGTTGATTAAAAAAAAAACTTTTTACATGCTTCACAGTTGATTTTTTTTTGTGCTTAATTATGAATCATTCAAATATTGCTACCTTTTTTTAATTTTTATAAAGATAAGTATCTAGAATCAATTATACAGTGAAGTTAAATTATGTATTCTTCAATAAGATGCTTATCTTAGATTGAAACACTGAATGACATTTAATGTTGCCGTGTGAGAGAGAGAGCAAAGAAGCATACCTTGTGATCCTTGAATGATTGTAACTTTTGTAACATGCCTGTAAGCCATATGAATGTAGCTTATTATATTAGTACATAAGACATTTTATCTGAGAAATAAATACCTTCAAATTCTTGAAATTTTATAATATATGAAATCTATATGCAGTAATAGTTTTGATATGAATGATTTTAAATATTGAATCAATTAAAAGTTAATACATTAATAATAAAAATCTTGAATAGAGTGGTGATACTAATCAATATTCACTTGTATAGCATTAAATATTGTTTGTACAAATATTAATTAAATTACCACTTATCGGTACTTAAGAACAGATAATAAAGAAGTTAATATCTATATTTAATATTAAAATAACAACATTTTCTAAATTAGCAATCTTATTTTGAAAGTATATTTATAAAAATCTCTCTCTTAAATTTTCAATGCTGCATTTAAATAATTAAAATTAAATTAGTATCGTAATTATTCATAGTATTTAAAAATTTAGCTTATGAATATGTAAGAAATGTTAATTTTTCTGAATTTTTAATCAAAGATTAATAATAACGAATCATATGTTATTTAAATAAGTTATAATATAAATAATTATACAAGTTTGTCTTAATTTAAAGGTAATAAGATTTATTATTTAAATAAAAGAACATTTTATTGTAATACTCTCTTGTTAAAAATGATAAAGTTCAGTTCGCATTTTGTTTTTTCTGTTTTTGAATTCAAGATTTTTTTGTGAAGTATATTCTATCTGCTACACGTTTTTCCATTTCCAATTTACACATGCTGAAAATTACTGCATTGATTTTCAGTATGTGTAGGCATATTGAATATCACTTTACATTTGATATAAATTGCAGATATCTTACCTATTTAGAAAATTAATTTTAATGGACTTGGATATCATTTCCATTAGTACTCCAATATTATAAACATTAATAGAAGTGAAAAATAGAAAATAAGAATCATATGTTTCTTTGCATGGCTCACGTTGCTCTTTTTTTTTTTAATTAAATTCTTGTTTATTATATTATTTGCAGTACATTCTTGAATTTTTTATTTCATATGAAAAATTTTAAATATAATTTAAAAAATAATAATTTGAATTTATTACTCTTAATAAAATTTTTAAATAGCATTCACATATTTATTTTATTTTATTTGAAAGACTGCATGTAACCAAATATTTATTTCTAAAGCAGTAGATATATATTTATATTCTCTTGCATTTTAAAAAAATTTTCTTAATTTATTGTAAAAAAAAATGATCAAGTTTTATTTAGAATATTATATTTTATCTGCATAAAATATAATTAAGTTTAATTTATGTAATTTTTAAGAGATGATTATAATTTTTCTTTAAAGTTTACAATGTGCATTCAGCATTTTTACAAACTGCATCATTTTATTCAATTGAAACAAAACTAACTAATAAAACTTTTTGTCATTTTATCTACTTCAAAATAATTTAGATGTAAACCTTTTTCAATACATGATAATTTAAAAAACTTTTCTAAAAATTCTATTGAATGAAAGATCCAAATTACAGATTTATAACACTGCAAATATATTAATTATTCTGGTTTTATAAAAATAATAATTTCTGCATAAAATTAAAAAAAAATTCTAAATTTAGTGATAGAATTTAAGCTGAAACTATTCACTATAAATCTTTTTAGATGAAATATTAAAAATAATTTTATGTAATGTTTTATAATACAAATACATAATTTAATTATACAAATTATTAATTATAGTATAATTTTTATTATTTAAATTAAATTTGGAATGATGATCAATATTTAGTTAATGTTATCATGGAAAAATTGATTAAAGAAATATTTATCATAATGAAAAATTGAAGTTTTCTCCTTTTCTATAGTACGAGAATTTAATATGTTCAATACTTGACATACAACAATTTGCAAACAGTTAAAAACTGCAAAGTCTACTGATTATTCCAAAATAATCAATAGATACCAGAAAATAGTTTATCATTGTGTAAAATACAAGACAAGTATTCTATAATCTTTAATTCAAACATTGCGAAACCAAATGTTGGTAAGAGAGAGTGTTCAGAATTATCATTTACTTTTGTGAAGTGCTTCTGAATTTTAAGCCTGAAATAATAATTAAATTTTCAGAAATTAGATTAAAATTTGTGATAAATTTTCAATTTTTTATAACATCCCTGAAATAAAATTTTATGTTCACTTATATAGAAATGAAGTTATTAACGTTTTTATTTTGTAATTTTAAATCTTGGAAAGTTGGGAAAGTTTTTTTTTGTTTTTATTAGAAAAAATTTAGTGTTTGTAAATTTTTTGAATTGTTTTTTTTTCCTATAAAATTTTGTATTTAATTCAGAAATATTCTTAATTTTAAATTGAAGTAAAGAATAAGTTTATAATTAATTAATTGCTGAAAAGCATTTTTAATTAATATTAAATCGTAAAATTTACTTCAGCCAAGTCGATAAAAATACTGTTAAAAATTTGAATTTTTTTTTAGTTTAATAAAATTTTACTTGTAAAATAAGTATCAATTATAAAAGATAAATTATATCAAATTTGAAAATCATGTTTTATAGATTAGTTACTTTATAGATAACAATATTTACTAAATAAATATTATATATCTTCAAATGATATATTCTTAGCTCTCGAGGAAAATCTGTGTAGTCCATTATTTTTATGTCCTAACTTGTTTCAAGTCTAACTTTTGACTACCAATGAATTTTCCTTGTAAGTTAATGATACATTGTAGTTATTATGTATTATTTTGATATTTTTAAAGTCAAAATTCTTACAGTAAAAGATGCCATAATTTTTGAATGTCAGAATCTCAGAGGGGGAAAATAATTACAGAGCTATTTGCTAAATGGCCATATAGAACATGAGCAAATTTAATAAAGAGAATTATTAGCTTCCGAACTAGAATGCTAAAAATTAATTTCCATTTGTTATCTCATTATTTAATCAAAAATTATATAGCAATTGACATTTAGATTTCCAGTTTGCTATTTTGAATTTAATTACCATCCAATTACCCACACACCTTTTTAAATGCGGACCAGAGACTAGAAAATAATAACAATGTGAGGCACCATATTAGGTTGAATTATTAGTCGCAGCCACAATAGTTTCATTCAGTGTGGGGATTTTAAAAAAAAAGTTTCCATTGTTATAAGAGTCCGAAAGCATTATTCCAAAATTGCTACATAAGTACGGATTTGTAACCAGGATTGGCAAAATTCCCACTCGCAAATCAAATTAAAAAATCCCAACTCTGACAAGTTTATATATTGCATGAGATTTATAGTTACACATATGCTTTACAATAAACTGAAAGTTGGTGTGTTAGGAAAGAATATTTTTTTTTTTATTTTTCATCTTTAAGCAATAAGAGTTTACCTGGAAATTTTTTTAACCTTTTTTTTTATTCAGAGATCCATGTACTCCTATTAGATGCCAGGTCAAGGTCATTCTTGGATAAATTCCAAATATATAAATGTATACATGTGTTTTACTCTTGTGTTCATAGTATAAACTTCATTCCTTCATTCCCAAAAATCCTAACAGTAGTAGCCGAGTAATAGGCAGTCAGTGACTTTAAATAACGCTATCGATTCCGTAGAAGGGAGATCCGCTCCACCCTCGCCGGGGTGTGGCACATTTCTGGCCCCCCTTTCTTCCCCGCTTTAGTACAGTCACGTGGTTACGTACCTACTCCCAGTTTCTAGAAAAATACATGGGATATGCGCAGAAGAAGCGAGGCACCGAAAAGAAGAGAACCGGTCGTGCCTGCGGGACACTCCAGATGGACTGTTTTTCTGGTCGGAACTTGTCCCTTCTCAGGCCGAAATCAATTGTAGGACTAGCACCCTGTTATTAACGGGTAGTTTACACGTCGGCATGTCGGAGAAACAGGATCTCGTTTCGGTGCGAAGGCATCAAAAGCTGTTTAATGGTACGGTTTAGACGATACCATTGCCGAGCTGCATGCTTCTCGTCGTTCTCACTCCCCCCTCCATCGCAATGGGGGCGCTCTTAGCGAAGAAGAAGAAGGAAAAAAATTAAAATAAAAATTCATATAGCGTAATATCGAAAATCCGAGTTTTAGAATTTTCGCTTAGTTAAAATGCGTCCCATTGGCTACCGGGTTAGTCACGTGCCCCGCCAAAGTCAACTTTCGGCCAAATCAATGAGTTCAGAGCCGAAATGACGGCAACGATAGGAGTGGGTTATTTAAAACCTTGTTCAGCACAACGGTTATCTTGTGTAGTTCTGCTCTGTAAAAATAAACACTGCATTTTTTTTTTTGTCTTCCCTTTTACTATCTCTCTGTAGGCCGACTCGACTGTCCCGCTTCTTTTTCCGCATTATAATTACAATTTCGACTGAAATTTTAATCTTTGGACATCGGTTTACGTTTTTATCGCGTGTTATTTTTTTTTCGAAGACAGAAAAATAGAATTTTTTTTTTTTTTTTGACGACGATTCGGTCGATCGTCGGTTCTATTAATTATGACGATTTTTATGTTGGTTGCTTAATGGGAGTCGAATGGAACGGTTAAAAGGACGTACTCCATCCATTTAGAGAAACGTGGGATTTGTCGGGATGTGATTAACGGATAAAATCGATGAGTTTCCGAGGGCTTTACTCTTTCCCTTGAGGATAAATGACGGGAACGCTTAAGTGGTTACGATATTTATTGGTCAAGCTATAAATGGCGCAACTTAGTTTTAATTATCTAACGAGTGGATGCTAACGATGGTGTTTAGATAACGTATATTATACTTAATTTGGATGTTTTTAACAATCTGCCGGCCACTTAAAATGGTGTAGTTTTTTTTTAATCTGTTTTTCTTTTCGGACGATTTTTTTTCCGTACGCTTGCTAATTTGGCAGTTGCGCGCTTAAGAATTCGAGGTGTGTTCTGTTCAAAGTTCGTAACTGGAGTGTTGTAAGGTTAACTCTTAAGTTTATGTAACTGTTCGATTCTACAGAATGAAACTACTTTGGGGTATTACGTTCGTTCCAGGGATGAGGCCATCCACTCCTGTCTCATTCCTTCTAGGATGGGAACAATCGATGATATTGTTTGTCGAGCGTGTGTCTGCTTTATACGTTCCCCCAGGCATTTTGCAAACTCACCTGCCTACCATAGGCTGTTAACAGAAACATACAGTATATTCTTGTTTTAGAAGAAAGAAATATTTGTAATATGTTTAAGAATAATAAGCGGAGGTTTCCGTTCTCCGCGAAAGTCATGCGATTGTTAATTCGTCGCGAACATTTTTATGAATATTTTTATATTTATATACTTACGCGATGCTGTGGTGTATTTTTATATGCATGATTATTACTCTCTCTTCTTGTCTGTCCACTGGGCTAGTTCTGTCTAGAAGTGAGAGAGGAGGGTGTGTCGGTATGTGTGGGGAGGAAGTGTTCTGTCTGTGCTGCCTTGTAATTAGCTGCATTTACCGTCCCACTGTAAAGCTGCCGGAAGCTAAGCCGTGGTCTAGCTTTCTCTGGACTGCTTTTATCTTCGTGTTTTAATCAGTCTGAAGGAATAAAAAAAAATAAAAAAATTAAAACCTTCCATTGTCATCTGTGTCGATTATATGTCTTATATGAACCATAACTCCATTAAATAACCGGTACAGAAAAAGCCAATTTTCACAACTGTTTGATGAGAGAGAAAATTCTAAATGCTTTATTAACTCTGGTTTCTTTTTTTCTTGTTTTAGTTTCTTTAATTTTTTTACAACTTAAAATTAATTCTAGTACGTTAACTTCTCTTATATTGCAGTAGCTTAACAATGATAAATAGTATTATGCGATCTGTTGTATGTATGCTTATAATTAAAAATTATTTTCTTTCATTTAACCAGTTTAGCTGGAAACGGTTTACCAACTTGTTTTCAAGAATTACTATTTTGGCAAATAAGAATATTAAATTATTATTAATTTTTTATAAAATATAAAATAATGTTTTTTTTTTTTTCTTTTAGATATTATGGAAACTTTGTAATATAGGAAATGATCCTTATGAAGAAAATGTGGAGTTGACTGCAAGGTTAAACAAGCACTGCAAACGAGTGCCGAACGTAAAGATGAATGATATATGCCAGCCTATATCGACGATAGAGAAGACGAAGGATTTGGTTCTGCATTCGGATTTGGGACAGAACATGAATAATGTCGAATCTGAATCCCCAAACCTGATCAAGGGAGACACTGGGAGTTATTGCAATTTCCAACAGTATGGGGAGGGTCCCAAATTATATGACTGTGAAGATGTCGACAAAAATGGTGAATTTTGGGATAATGAGAAACTTCATGGCAGTCACTTACAGTCTCCTACTGGCGAAGTTGTTCAAGAAGAAAGTGAATGCAAGAATAAGTGTGATTCAAAAGAATTAGAACAGAAAGTAGAAAGTGAGATGACAGAAAGTGCAAATGCTTCTCTTCCTAATTCTGATCGGAGTACGCCAGTGTATTTAAAATGGGCGAAGAATTTAAAGAATTTGTTAGAAGATGCTGAAGGAGTGAAGTTATTTCAAAAATATTTAAAACAAGAAAAATGTGAAATACTATTAGAATTTTGGCTCGCTTGTGAAGGTCTGAAAAAATATGATCCAAATGATAAAGCTCAAATAAGTCAACTTAATAAACTTCTGTATAAAAGGTATATTAAGCAGGCTTTGAAAAATATTAAGCCTGAAACAAAAAGAGAAATTGAACTAAAAGTTGATAATAAAACATGTACAGATCAAAGTGTTTATGATCCAGCTCAGAAAGAAATTGAAGAGTTGATGATGTGCACCGCATATCCAAACTTTTTAGAATCTGATGTCTATTTACAACATATCAGGACAATTCAAAACAATATGGCATTAAGTGATTCTTTAAGGAATAGCAGGTCATGTAGCAGTTCAAGTTCTAGGGAAGGTTTGGATGTACTTCCAACTGTGCACGAGGACAGTGAGTTGAAAATGGAAAGGACATGTGGAAGAACACCTTTAACAAGTGAACTTTTAAGACAGAGGAATAGGTTTCTGGAATGTAAATCAAGAATACAGACAGAAGCACATCCTAAGTATATAATTTTTAAATTTATAAAAATAATTTTAATAATTGAATAGCTGTCTACAATACTATATTTTAAGACAAAAAATTTTAAAATTATAAATACTTAATCTCATAAATACCAAGAATGTTTAAAATAGCTTAAAATTTTTATTTTCAAAATTCTGATTAAAATTAAATAAATTTATTAAAGAAGAATATAATGACATTTATTAACTGCTAATTTTATTGTAGAGCATGTAGGATTAAATAGTGAATTTTAGGAAAAAAATGAATATTTACAAAATATGTAAATTATGAACATTATAGTCTTAATTAACTGTTTATTTGTATTTTAAAAAAGAAATCATAGTATTAAGAGCTTTTCAGCAAAGTAGACATTGTCTTTTATGCCGGAAAGCCCATATTCATATGAGCATATGTATTTCAATCAATCAATGTATTTTTTAATGTGTAATATTTATGAATAATCCAAGTAATATTTTTCTCCAAAAATAGTATACATAACACAAATTTAGAAAACGTTTCTAATGTATTCAGTTATTGTTACTTTCATATTTGATTATGAAATTTAAATTTTTAAAAACCAACACAAAAAATTAAATTTTAACCAAATTATAAAAAATGTAAAATTTTTATAAGTTCGAACAGTATGGATTTCAAAAGTTTTGATCATTTTTAATTGAATGATTTTGATTCTGTAATCCACTTATCAAAGATATAAAAATTAATAAAGGAATTATACATATTCTAGAAATTAGTATAAAATATAATTTATAAATTAAGCTAAAAATTTATAGAATTATGATTTTTTCATATACTGTACAATGATAGATATTGGTTAGCACGCAGTCATTATGAAAAGAAAATTTAGAAATTTTATAAATATATTGTGTGTATATATATATATATATATATATATGAAAAATCTATATATTCTTGGTCTCTCATATTTATAGAAACAATGATTGCAAAATTCTTTTAACTTTTCCTTTAACTATATCCAGCAATTCACATAATATTTGGAAGAATTCTATATAATTATGCACTAGAATTATTCAAACAATTACAAATAATTTGATGATATAAATTAAAATATGGTGTTATCAACTATTTGATCTTGACATTCGTTTAATATTTAGTTAATATTAGTTTTTATTTTTTATGTAAAACTTTGTAACAGTAAAATCATATTTTAGTAAAAATATAAGAAATATAATTCAGTAAAATTCATAAAATTTTATGTTTTGAATATATTGTAGACAGCCATATATAGTTTAATAATAATAATGTATTATATAATAATAATTTAATATACAGGTAATTCACAACTTTACAATTAATTTGTTCTTGGAGTGAGTTCATAAAGTAAGAATTCAAATCAAGAATCAATTTTCCATAGACATAATGTTAAAAATAGGTGTTCTTTTCTTGATAAAATTTGATCATAATAAAATTAAAGTCAACAAGATCAGTAATTTACGATAAAATAATGATTTATCTATCTAAAGAAATAAAAAGTCTTTGAAATCAAGCAAAGTATAATAATAATGAAATTGTCATTCACGTATGAATAAAAAGATAAAAAATTGTATTATTTCTATTTTAGATTAATTGAATAATTATTTGTCATATAAATATTAAAGGAATTTTTATTTTCCATTTTTGTTAATAGATAAGTAAATGGGCTCTTTATATAGATGAGCTATTGCCTTAGGCACAAGTAAGAATGAAAATTATTTATATAATGCTCTGATAAAACTATAACAGTCAGAGGATACACTATTTCCACTTCTCATGCTGTCATTTTGATTTTTGTAATTTTGTAGCGGGCAGATAAACTCATTCATACCACATTTGTAGTTATACACATATGTGTATAAATATGTATGTGATTTGAAATGTCTATTTACGAATGTTTACCATTTGTTTTTTGCAATTAATGTTCATATTTTGATTTTTTTGATTCTTCATATTTAAAAAAAATTGAGAACTATCTGCGTTTTATAACTTACTATATAATATTTTATTAGACTAAAACATTATAATTTAAGCCAACAGTTCCTAGAATTTTGTGTGAAAAAATTTTTTCTTTTTATTGCTTACTATAGGTTAAGCATGAATTTTTAGCAAAAATTTATTAATGAATGCAGATTATGTTTCTTTTAATTATTAAGAATGGTATAACACTAATAGTTAGTTGTAAAAATAAATCTTTAAATTAAAACAAATGTTTTATTAAAATTTATCTGAAATCTTTGTGGATATTGTTAAAATATTATTGTTTCTAACTTAAACAAGTTTTATTTTAATTATCTGGTTTGTATTATATATATTTTTACATGAAATACTGCATGTTATTGGCAGTTGCTGAATGTACTACTAATGGTACATATACTACACTTTAAGAATCATTTATCTAAGCAATTAAAATAATAATATAGTCTAAAAAAGTTTCATTATATTAATTTTTTTCTGAAAAGTTCGAAAGTTGTTAAGTTCGACAATAAGCAGCAATAACTACTAACAAGGAGACTTTGTTGACTGTATCTCATTGATTTGGACAAAATTTTGCAGAATGGTGGCAGTCGTGTGTTGATTCATTTGACAAATCTTAGGTGTAGACACTCAACCAATTTTCATTCAATAAATTTTGTAATTTTTGTCATTTCCCTTAAATTACCATAATTTCATTAAAAAATTTTTGCATTCAGATAGTTACATTGGTATGTTGCTGACTGCTATGTGAATAGTCATCTGGGTTTGAGACCCAATGAAATTTTTTCCCTCTTAAATATAAATAAAAATGATTTTTATTTAAATTTATTCATTTTTTATATTTTTTCCTTGATAGCTATATTGCTAGAGAGCTGTATAGATTTATTTTCCTATTCTAAACTTCTGTTTACATTAAAAGTATGAAAAATGATTTATTTTGTATACTAAAATATATGAATATATTATTATTACTTTTCACTTCAAAAATTCTTTCAATAAATAAATACTATACATATTGAGAGACCATAATTTAATTTCAACATTTCAATGTAAAGAAGAAAAAAATTACTTATTGAAAGAATTGAATTGAAGAATTTTTGAAGTGACATAAAAATAATTGTAAAAATATTTGTAATATATTCATTAATATAGTATAATATAAAAAAATAATTTCTTTAAAATTTGAAATAATGATGCATTTTATTATTATTATTATATATATATATATATATATTTTTTTTTTTTTCTTCTTCATGTAAATACAAATTTAGAATAGGAAAGTGAATCTATATAGATATCACAGAAAAAGATGAATCTAAAAAAATATGAAAAATGAATAAATTTAAACAAAAATTACTTGTACTGATATTTAAAAAAATATTTTCATTGGGACTTGAACCTGCATTATTTGCATAGTAATCAGCTTTGTTTCTAATGAAGCTATTTGACTGTTAAAACTTTTAATGGAATTTTGGTAATTAAAAGAAATGACAAAAACTGCTAAATCAAAAAATTTATTAAATAAAAATTGAAATTGTTTCTAAGATTTGTTTGAATCAACACGTGGACTGATGATAGCAGTCCACGTGTTGATTCGTTTGATCGCAGAGTGATGGTGCAAAATTTCATTCAAGTCTGTGAATCACAGTCAACTGGTCCCCTTGTAAGTAAATTAGAATTAAAAATATATTATTCCTAATCTTAGTCCCTTATTAATATCTGATAAAAACATTTAAATTAATTTTCCCATTTATAATTTTTTCAATGGTATTTATAAGTCCTTGTTAACAATTTATTCTTTCTCCTGTTTGATTTTTTTATTGATTTTTCTTGTTTTTAGAATTTTTTGTTATTATTTTTTACGTTTCTTTTACTTTTCTAGATCTTTAGAGTTAATCAATATTTTGTTTTTCTAATTACTTCTATATATTGTAATTAAAAAGCTTATATTAAAGGTTGGATTAGAATTGCTTTAAGCTTTAAATTTTTTTATTTATCATTGTATCTGCTTTTGTTTCGACTACATATATATATATATATATCTATCTGATTTCCATAAATTTGACTTTACATAAAATATTTTTCATAATTTATTTTCAGTTAGAGCATAAACATCTACTATATTTGTAAATTAAAATTGTGAATATGTTAGTTTGCAACATTTATAAGTTCATTTTACTTGATTTTTATATGTTATGTAAAATCAACAAATAATATATATATCATGTTGTTAGTATAACATCATTCCATGTGACAT
>WUQG02015988.1:0-11644 GCA_011317285.2 Androctonus mauritanicus | reverse complement strand
ACATAAACACGGCACATTTATACATAATCATCCTCCCAGAATACAAAGTCTCTTTTTTGTATTCCTACATATGCGTACATATACTTAAAACTTAAGGTTCTTCGAAGGCCCCCTGATCAGAGGCCCGGGCTCCCTCCGCCCCCTTGATACGCCACTGCACATATTCACGCAATCTCAATTTTATATATAAAATAATATTCATAATTTATTATATATAAACAGAGAAAGGATACATTTATTGTATAAGTTTTTTACATGCGCTTGCATGATTACATAAATTAAAAAAAGACCTATATAAAATATGTTGACTGTGTAACGTACCCTGCCATCTAGTGGAAAGTGACTTAACTATTATTGACGAAAAAAAATTCTCTAGTTGGAAAATATTGAAGGACTTTCCAGTTTTTAAAACAAAATTTTTGTCAAAAATTTTATTTAAAAACTTTTTATGGAGATGTAAACAAGATCTATGTTTCCTCATAACTATCCAAACTATCTACAGTACTGAGGCATTTTAGTACAATTTAAGTTATTGCAATATAAAATAGAAGCAGGATGATGATAAGTGTGAAGCGATGCACAATAGCAACATGATAGAATTATGTTTTAAAAGGTTTAATAAACCGAATTTTTATTTCGGTTTTCTAACATTATATGGAATTCGTGCTATAGGAGTTTTTTTTTTGCATGTTTCAAAATATCTTTTGCATTATATTGCATTCGTAGCTAGAGCATATAGTTTCGTACCGATAAGTAGAGCGAATCGGAAAATTCAAAATATCAATTAAAATATAGCAATGCAAGAAATAACAAATACTTTTCCTTAGAATATTATACTTCTTTTGGTAGGATTGCATACATTGAAAAACCCTGAAAAAATTGTGTCAATCGATAGGAGGATCGAGATATGCAAAATATCCCTAATGAACTAGGGATCAAAGGTCATAGATTAACGAGATATAGAAGCTGAAAGTTTCACAGTGCATATGGTTTGATACTGTGCTTCGCTTCGCTACAGCGTGGAGCGTGACGCGTCCTGTTCCAGTGCTATGCTACCTAGACGCGTGTATATTTCGTTAACCTTTGATCTTTGACCTCTAGTTTATTAGGGATATTTTACATGTCTCGACTCCCCCTATCGATCGATACTATTTTTTCCAGGCAATCTTACCTTTTTGTATACAATCTTACCTTTATTTTTATTGATTTCTGACCGGAAATAGTTTATTTTAACTAGACCAGATAAGAATCAACGTTTTTAAGAATATGGATGACATTCTTGAATATATCCATTTTTTAATTATTTTCAAAATAAATTTTTATATTCAGTTCAGCTGTAATATTTTACAGTTAACATCACCTTACAAGCTAACATTTACTGTTCTTGTTCTTTGCTATCTAATTTTTTTATTATTATTTCTTAATATTTACAGCTAACATCACCTTACAAACCTTACTCACCTTAATCACCTTTAACATAACCTAACAAACTAACATTTACTGTTCTTGTTCTTTGCTATCTAATTTTATTATTATTATTTCTTAAATATCTCTTCTTCGATTTGATTGATTCTATATTTATAAGTACCGAATTTTTCGATATAAAAATATTAAAGAAAGTTTTGGAAAATGAATTTTATAAGTAATATATTCTTGCACATATATATGGCTAATTGAAATAATTCATGAACAAGTGCAAAACATATTTTCAAAAAAATCTCTCTTAATATTTTGTTGAAATTTTATCGTGTTCAATATTAATTATTGTAAATATGGATCACAGGAAAATATCCAAAATGTATATTACAAATGTGTTACTAATTAATAAATAATTTTTAATGTCCAATATTGTATAATCTTGCAACTCACACTGTTTGCTTCTTAATAATTTTATGATTATCACGTCGGACACAGATCTCAGTTTTCATTTTTAAACATTTTAAATCGTTTTAATCACATTCTAATTATAAAAATTTATCAATGTTATCAAACATATTAAGAAAAATTCGTCTGTGTCATAATTAAGGTTCATAAAATACAACAAAAAATTAATTTAGTAAATTTATATAAATGAATTAATCAAAATGAATGTCACAATAGCATGCTTAATACGAACAGTAGAATTTATTGCAATTTGCATAATCACTGTAACCATAAACATTATACAGGGTGATAGAAAAGTCACGCAATCCAAAAATTCATTGTGCATACTTATCAGAATTTTTATCTGTTTATAACTTTATAAAATATCAAAATAATGTTGCCAACTGTGATAATGTCACAGACAAAAACCCTTTTTTAAAAAAAATGTCATTTTTACAATGCACTGAAGTTTGGGTTGCGTAAACATCCTGTATAACTACTATATAACTTAATATGTTATACAATGCCATATAGAGCTATTTAATGATATTACTAAATAACTAAACAAATTAGTATTTAAAGTTATAGTAGAGTAATATTGTTATACATCATATAACTCTACTTACAACTTCAGACACTTGCCCATTTGCAATGCAAATGGATTAGTGTTTAAAGTTATGTAGTAACAATGCTGTATCACTAATCATTTTTTACTGTTTTGGGATTTAGAATACAAAAATAAGGTAATGTACTTTATAATTAAAATTATACATATATAAATGGTTTTATAATGGTTTTCTAATGATAATAAGAGATTAAAAGCTGTTAGAAAAATTTTTGTCTGAAGCAACTACAACACTAACATATTCAGTTGTAAACGTGACTAGTATTCTGAATTAAAGACAGAGCAATTACTCATAAAAATGCACATTTTAAAAGAAAGTTTATCCGTTACCATTCTCATAAAGTTCTGTTTTTATAATTTAATGTTTTGGATAGATTTTTTTTTTAACACGAAATCTTTGAATTTGAAAATGGTTTTCTAATGTCTTTCAGCTGGCTCATTTATAGTATCTCATGATAAAGTGGAAAATATCTGGCGAGTAAGAATCAAATAGTTCTGGAAAGAAATAGTTGCCTACGTGCCGAATTTCTTGGCTAATTTATTAAAAAATGAGCTATTAAAATATGACAATTAAATCATCTTCAATGGCTTAACCATGTTCATAAAAATCCTCAATAAGGCGATACTTCAGTAGCTTTAATGTTAGCAGTGGAGGACTTACAGCTATCGAGGCTCGGGGCGGAATTCTCCCTGGGGCCCCCTTATTGGAATGATCACCATACAAAATATCAACATATAAAATTATAGCATCAGCGCTTCTAACATAAACATGGCACATTTATACGTAATCATCCTCCCAGAATACAAAGTCCCTTTTTTATGTTCCTATATAGACCTATACGTATATATACTTAAAACTTAAGGTTCTTTGGAGGCCGCCTGATCAGAAGCTCGGCCCCTCCGCCCCCTTGATACACCACTGAATGTTAGCCATTTTTAAATGATTGCGATCAAAGGATCAGTTGATATTCGTCTTCAGTGACTTGATTTATGTTAAATATTACAAAAATTTAATTACTTTAAGCTATATTAAGAGATTATCACAGAAATTTTAAATTTCCGCCATTTTCTAATGTTCGAAACTACAATACAAAAATAAAAAAAATATATATATGATTTCGAGATTAAATTTAATGGCAGAATATCTCCATTAAGTTTCATAAAAATGTAATAATTAGTTATAAATTTATTACAGGAACAATAGATAGTAAGATAAAGCTAAAAAATAAGAAATTTGGTGCTCTTAATGAGATTCATCTGAGTGCAAAATGTTCTCTTTTAATTATAGATTTTTGCATTATGATCATATTTTAATTAAAAAATTGCTTTTTTTTAATTAAGATTATCACGATAATGACTTTTAAAGCAATTACTTAGTCGCAAGCTGTCTCTTATTGCAAGAATCATTACGTCTTAAATTTTACTTTCTATAATTTCGTCTTCATGTTAAATATTATTTATTTGACAATTTTATTTGAGGAAAATGTTCAATGGAACATAAAATGCATAGTTCGAAGCCCGAATGCAGTTAAAAAAAATATTAGAATAGTTTGAAAAATATCAAAAATGTGCCGAAAAGGCTTATGGTTGTATCCTTCACAGTACGACAGGTGAAGTATCTGCTGAAAGAAGAGACAGAAAAGTAAAAATGGAAAAAAGTTTTCCCAATTTTTATTTTTAAACTGTTCTAGTTTCTGTTATTAAATGGATTTCAAGTTACAAATTTGACATGATCAGTTTGATCGCTCGTAATAAGAGAAATCAGTAAGACAGGTGGTCATTAATGCCATTCTTCTTCTTCTTCTTAAGCTTTTCCCATTTCTATATGGGGTCGCTGTTTTTGAAGAGTTTTCTCCATTGAGTTCTATCCTTTGTCATACTCCCTTCTGAGACCTTTTGACCTCAGATCTTCATCCACAATATGTTGCCATCTTCTCTTAGATCGTCCTCTTATCCTTCTTCCTTCAACTTTCATGTTCATGACTCTTTTGTCAGTATAGTCCTTGTGTTCATTAATGTCATTAATACTTTTAATTTATAAGTATAATTTTGTTGAACCAGGTCTTCAGAAAATTCATCACACCTCCGCCTAAAACTGTAGAGATTTCAGTTAATTAATTTCTTCTGATCGTTTATCTGCAATAATTTATTGGTTTGAACTAGATTATGGACAATAAAACATAATTAAGTACATTAGCCACATTACTTGGCTCAGAATTATTACAATGCTTCTTGATACGTCATATTATTCAACTTGGTTGATGATATATAAAGAGTGTATGTGTTTCTAATGTTCTTAAACAGCTCTTTAAAAATTTTCAGCACAATTTGACATAAAACAAACAGTGTATTTAATGATGCATCTTACCATATTCTCATTAAAACACTTCCCTCAGAGCAAGGACGTTTGCCTCAGAGAAACTATTTTCATTCAAACAACATAATAAAAATTTATTACGAAAACATGTTATATGTAATAAAATAAACCACATACACTGAAACAAAATTATTTTTCACAATTTAAAAAAGCAAAATTTGGCTATTTAGTAGAAAGAAAAAATAAATAAAAGTTTGCAATATTAAATTGTGTGTAAACGATTATTTTCTCAGTACGTGGCTCATTTTTTTTTTAATATTAGTTGTTTTTCCTGGTAGATTTATTTATTATAATGGGAGATTATTAATTTTTTGTTAAACTATATTGTTGTTGTTCCCAGTTTTATGTCAGCTATTTTCTATTTTTGTTCTGCTTTCTTTCTGTCGACATTATCATTAGTCCCTGATCTATTTTTATTGTTGCTAATAATGACTTAGCTGATCTCATTATTGCTTATGAAGCTTTTGTCGTTGCAACTGCTAACATGATTCTTTTCCTAGAGTTAAAATTGCATATTATTCGACTTTAAAAAAATATATATATACATATATATTTTTAAATACCGTAAATTATTAACTAACTCTCTGAATGTGATTTCGTTATCGCGTGCATAAGTTCGTCACCATCGATACTGAAGCACAACTGGCATATTAACTGGGAAATTTGTAATCCAATATCTTCGTAGCAACTCTCAAAGTCAAGTAGAAATTGAAAATAATGCTGAAAACTTATAATAGATTGTTTAAGCAGAAGAAATTCTTGAGAACATTATAAAAACACTCAAACTTTGCCACGTGATTTATCACTCTAAGGTCTTTTATGTTTCTGAACTTCGATTTTCTTACAAACTGTACACTATAAAGTCGTAGCAACATAAAATAGTTTTTAATGTTTTATTTTTGCACGTAAATAGAGAGAAATTGCATGTCTAATGTTTCTAGGCAACGCATACAGTTTCATGCTAGTAAACCTGTATAAAATTATATAGCACTCTGCTTAAACATAATCGTTTTTTTAGTTTAACTTTTAATAAGAAAGTATATAAAATAAAATAGATATAAAAATGAATCGGGAGAAAATTAAAAGATTATTTACAATGTTAAAAAATATTGAATAGAACTTCTCATAATTAGGATCTCTTCATAATAATCCTGTGAGTTTTATTTGTTTCTCAGTACTAACCGCAGTAACAATTCTTTTGACATGAAGTGTTTTAGGCAAAACTGGGTCTTTTAAACTGTCTTTAAAGGAAGAAAAGTTATATCCATAATAAGCAAAAGTCCATAAAAATTACAAATAATAAATCTGCAATTTTTGATAACTCATATTATTTTACTAACATGTTATAGAAGTTCGATAGCAGAGTTTCTTCCGTATATTCAAACATGGCGACTAAAAAACAAGCATTTAATTCAAACCATGAGCAAGACATGAAAAAAAAAATATGTAGTACAAATCTTTAAATATTCATCACAGTTGATTAATACAGTGATGAATTATGTTGGCAAATTATAACCCAGATCTAAAGTTGTTCTTAGAGAGTTCACTGAATTCATTAATTTTTTATCATACAGTTGAAATTGATAGCAAGTTCTCTCTAGTTTTAGAAAGGGTGCCATCATTAAATATGATAATCCATAGAAAAAAACGTTTGCATATATGTTCTACCTGACAAATATATTTTGATTCTTGATTCATTTATATATATATTTTTCTGAAACATAAAATTAATAAATTTTTCTTAAGAAATCTCTAAATATTCCAGTTTTAAAAACTCGTGTACATTACCAAGTCGATCCAAGGAGAAATTTATCGAATTTTTGAACACATTAAGTACACTTTTTATATATTATCGATTTTGCAACGTTTCGTATAGGAATTGCCAAATTTAAAGTGAAAATTATATTTAAAATTCAATTTTTTATCTTTTAATATTTAAATATCACTTAATTTATAAATTATTCAAGAAGGATATTAAAAATTTATTTTTATTTTACTTATAAAAAGTCTTCAATTCTATCATATTTTTTTTATTGTTATATTTCGATATCTAGCGGATATTCTGGTCACCAAAAAATATTTTCTGATTTGTTGCACTCTCCGAGATGGGTTGATTCTTGCTCTTCAGTTATTTTGACGTTATCTGAACGTACACTCCAGTCATTGTCGATAGTTCAGCAGCTGTTGCAGTGCTGCAGAGAAACTGCTCTGAAAATTTAAGTGGATCTTTTCCTTCGGTGATTTCATCATAATCGAATCGCTTGGTAGTAGTTTTTTTTTCTTCCCATCACTGTAATGTTTTCTCTAAATTTCTCCATATGCTCTCATAACTAATCGAACTTTTCTCTTGAATCGCTTCATCGCGTTTCATCGATGATCTTTTTTTTTTTAAAAGTTTCTATAATTTTTTCTTGACATTACTTACCTGATAAATATTTTTAAATATAATTTATAAACAGGTAAATATTTAATTTTAACATTTTAATTATATTTCATACCAAAAATGGTCATACGTAATCACAATATCAGTTTGGCAGTCACGCAGACAAAATGTGCCAAAATTGCCAAGTTTTGTGGATTTTTTTCCTTATCAGGCAAGCTAAATGCTTATTAATTGTGAAGTTCTTAATTATATCTTCCTACAGGTCCATTGGAAGGTTTAAAATGTTGATATCCTTCAAAATTATTTTCTACAGATGATATGTGATATCCCCTTGAAAAAACATTAAATTTGAATTATTTTTTCGAACTTTATCTTCCAGAAAATGATGGAATAATCATTTTGCAAATATCAAAAATTCTATCAATGTTTTTGACATTATTCACAATGTTGTTCTCTTATTGCATCCCTCCATCTTTATGTTTAATGATAGCTTGATTGAGAAATAACCATTTTCTTATCATATTTCAGGTTATATTTTATAGCCGAAGTCATATCTGAAAAAAGTGAGTCACTTCGACAAAGTCGCCCATCCTTTAATAATAAAAATATAGTATATCATTGGATTTAAAATCTCTTTCACTTGAAAGAGATGGAAAGTTTCATCGCTACTTTCTAAAATGCTTTCAATCCTATTTGTATCATTTATTTTTCTTCCATTCTCTCTCTTCATCCATCCAGTCAAATCCATAAAAATCTATTCTAATATTATTTCAGTTCTTTCTGAAATATCTCGTTTCGGAGGAATATTTCTTTTGTACATAAAAATTATTCTAAAGTAAGGAAAGAAATTAGCATTTCTCTGTATCGCCACGAAAAATTTCTGAATTTTTACAGAGTGTTTTCTATGTCAAAGCCTTGCTGTAAATGTTTAAGTTGTGTAACATTTTTTTACACTTTTCTTAGAAAGATTGGTGTAAGAAGATTTATTAACTTTTGAGAAAACTATCTAAACAATTTTTCTGTATTAAAACTACTCGCAATTCTAGAAAAATATATTCAAAATCTTGTACAGAACGATCTCTCCTCGTTTCTATAAATTTGCATTTGTTAATATTCTTAGTTCAAACTAAGTTAGACTTGTAAACATCGCTTTTCATAATTAAAATTCTAATTGTTTGATATTTCTGATATATAATCGGATTGCTGAGAGGGATTACAGAATTAATCTATTCTTATATCCTTAATTTTAATTAAATTTATTCTCATGGACAAGTCAGTAATAACATTCGACTTTAATTAATGCCTTGCAAACCATTGCGTTTCAAATCGGCCTGATAAACTTAATTAAATATTTTATAATAAATAAACTTTATGACATTTTAACTAACTAATACGAGTAATAAATTTAAGAAAATATAGAACCGTGAAATGAGAAAATGCAATAGTTCCAGACATGTTTCTGGAGTTATTAAAAATCATATATTATACCTGCCATTAAAAGTTCCTTACATGCTAACAAGAAATTTAACTTATTTATTAACAAGGCATTGATTTTAATTTATTGCAACATAACTACATTAAATTCTAACAAAAAAATCCGTTTTGCAACATGGGCATCGTACGTTTTTCTTACTAGAAAGGATTATTTTATTTTTTTTATTGGACTATCGGTTCGCTAAAAGCATTTCATGTTTGGATCTCCTGTAGGAACTTCATGAAGAATTGTTTCTATACTTCTTTTTATATGAATGTCTCTCGTTAAATCTCAAGAGTTGAGTCTCCAGAGTGCACAAAATCCATACAATTTGAAATGATAATGGTCTATAAATATATTTTCGATTCCCATCCACAGTTCTCAGAAAGATAACAATAGATTTTTATAACAGAAAAAAAAATCTAAGAAAATTTCTTTTGCATTACTTTAAAAATATATTGAATGATCACTTTATCAAGTTGGACGGAAGAAGAGGTGACAATTTAAAAATTGTCTTAGCTAGAACTTTCACAGAACGTAATTATCTTTGTTTTCTTTCATCATTAAACATGATGGATGAATTCATTGGAAGTTAATTAAAAAAAAAAGTGTGTCCGGAATGTGTTAGGAAGAAAGTTTGTTTATCTTTACCTATTCGAGATTTTACAAGTTTAAAAAAATGTTTAATAAATTATGTTAGCTTAGGCAATACATTGTAAACATTCGTATTTGCATGAATTATTACTTAATTATTACGATAAAATTAAAGTAAACAGCATATGTCACATATTTAGTTTATTAGTAAGTAGTTAATTTATGATAGTTATTGATATTCGTGATGTAATCGTGCATAACGTGATGTAAACATATATCAGTTTGTATCATGTAGTGTTACGATAGCATCGGTAGCAACGTTAAAAATTATTCAGTAGTGCCATATTTTCACTAAAAATATCTATTTTCGAATTTAAAAATGGAAAATTTTATTGTTTTAATATACAGTTGGGGTAACGCTGTCGGCGTGCCACACAGGAGGACCCGGGTTCGCGTCCCGGTCTGGTAACACCTGAAAAGTTTTTTCGGGGTGCTGGGCCCGGCCCAGGGATCCCTTTCCTTCACCATTTGGCCCCATTCCACGAGTGTGGGTGCAGCCCGTGGTTGGAACTGTCCTCGCCCCTTAATAATCTTCCTGATTGGAAAGGGGCATAAAATATGCAAAAATATATATATACTATCGCGTCTCTTTTTTTTTGCGATAGATACATTTCACAGAAAACCGCGTATAAAGAGTCGCGTAAAAAAAGAACTAATTTACATTGAAAAATTGAAGATATGCTCCATAATTTTCTAAAACCGCGTAAAATCGAAACAATGAATTAAAATAAACCTTAAACCCATAGAAAGTTTTATAAAAATAAAAATAAAAAAAATCAGAATTTGCCTTTGTTTGTTTTAAAGCTTTATTCATTTACTTTTATTGAAAAGTAAGAAATTTTTGTTTGCATTTTTTCATCATACTTATCCTGGCCATTAGACAATAATCCTGATGAAAAATTATCTGAAACTAATCAAAAAATAATACTTAAAACTAGGCATATAAAACCTAAAATGATACGTAGATCAATAAATTGTTCAAAAATCATTCATTTTATTGTAATTTTAAATATTTCTATTATTGTAGACGCCGCCATATTGTGATGAAGGCAAATTTATGACGATGTTTACGCAAGCAAATCCAAAACAGTTTTTTTTGTTTCTAACCCATTTAGCGGTTCGTCGGAATAGCAATAGCGTATACTTACCGCCTACAGTATAGTTCGTTATATACAACGGGGAAACACCGAATCTGCACGAAATATGCATCGCATAATTTCAAAACCGCATAAAAAGAGACCTGACCTGACTGTCTATATATATTGGAAAATTGCACAACTCTAGATTGCATTAACTGGGAAGTATATGGAACTATAAAATAAATTATAACAACAGATTTGCACCATTCAAAAAAAACATTTCAGTGCTTAAAGCGCGACATATTTAATGCATAAAAAGTTGACAATGAAAAAAGTAAATGCAACCACACGATTGCCATAACCTCACATATCATATTCTCTTCATGCGCTTGAAGAATTCCGTCTTTTAGAAAAACCTGATATCGTGAAGTTTAAAGTGGTATTCGCTTTTAAAACTGAAATTTACCCTTCGATCAATAAGTTTGGAATTATAAAACCTATTAAAAAAAGGAAAAAAAAAGCAATTTACAGCGAATTCTTGTATAACACGGAGAATACGTTCTGCATTATATGAGACATGCATTATCGGACGTTTTATGCAAATTTAAACTTATTTCTGAGTTCTTTTATAAACTTTACACCTTTTTTAACTATTAGCCTTGCTATGTATATATATATAAGCAATAGGTAAGTGTATGCATTCTGCATTTCTAAACAAACAGTCAAAAAGCATGTCAAATGTTAAATTTATCCTACCGTTATACGGGATTGGTTATAGCGTTGTATGAGAACTAGTCGCAATATTTTCATCGCGTTATAGGGGACCGCGTTATACGAGAGTTTACTGTATATTACTCTCTTTAACAGAGGATGACAGGTATCGGCATACCTTACTTATCATTAAATACTGTATACAATTTTATATGCTGATACACATGGTTAACGAAAAGTCACTCGACTCAAACTTCAATACACTTTTTTGTTCTGTGATATTACAGCAGTTGGCAACAATGCTAGATCACGCCATCTGTCAACAGTGAGCGGAGCATGTACTGTTGTGTCGAGTCAGAGCAGCGATACCTCTCACGCAGGAACCTTTCTCCTTAACCAATTAATAAACACCATATAGTGAATTTTTTGTACACTGGCATCTTGGAAGTGCAACTAAAAATCTTCAAAGATGCCAGTG
>WUQG02015977.1:0-11644 GCA_011317285.2 Androctonus mauritanicus | reverse complement strand
GTTCACTAGAGAGATTTTGCTTATCTTGGCACCCTATTGATGATACCATTTTTTCTGGATTTTGCAATATTTACAATTGTACCAAAAACTTTCCAAAAGAATTTCACTTCTATTTAGTGCAAATGTCAAGAAAATGAACAATGAAATTATAGTATATCTCCATACACAATGCTTAAATCAGTACATGCTGCCATTTTAAAAATTTATCTTGAAGCCTGAGATAGTTTTAAAATTAATCTTTAATACAATAGAATTATCTATTTGTATTTTAATCATCAGTTGGTGGGCAGCAAATCTTTAATTTTCTAATGTATAATATTTTTGGAATGAATTTTTAACAACAGAATTGTCAGTTTGCATTTTTAATCATCAGTTGGTGAGAAAGCAAATCTACAATTTCATCTTTTGGGAAAACCATATACAGTACATTAGATAATTAAAGATTCACCTCACTGATTGACGATTAAAACGTGAACTGTTAATTCCATTATGTTAAAGATTCATTCCAAAATTATTGTATTTTGGATTTCATAACAAGTTTTCAAAATGGTAATGCTCACCAGTTTAGATATTATGTGTAGAGAAATACAACAATTTCATTGTTTGTTTTCTCAATGCATGCACTAAATAGAAGTGCAATTCTTTTGGGAAGTTTTCTATACTCATCATTATCTTTCAATCAGTATTATTTTGGTTCCTATGGTGCTAATGTAAATTGTATCTGTTAGTACAGTGGAACTTTTGTTTATGAATTTTTAACTCAACAGAATTGTCAATAGCGCATTTAATCACATATTGATAGATCATCTTCAGTAAAATGTTTTTGCAACAAGTCTAAAATAAAATTACATGATTATTTATCAAATTAATGAAGTGTTTCAAAATGACAGTTTTCATTAAAAAAAAAATCTTTGTAAACACTAATACTAATTTGTGAGCCAGCCAAAAATTTTTGTTTATAATTTAGAATTTTTTATTCAAATCTCTAAAATCAGAAATTTGCCCAATTATGCATATATTACAAAAAAATATATATATAATCAGTGGTTTTATTATTATATATATTTCAGAACACAGAGATAATAAATCTGTGTTCAGAAATGGCTATACTGCATATATAAATTAAAATACTACTCCATAACCTTTCTATGCAGACTCTAAACAATTCATATCTTTAGCCAATCCAAAAATAATCACATCATTAACAAATGAAATCCTAGTAGACTATTAAGTACCTGATCATGATGTATTGATGGATAATGCAGTATTTCTCATCTTTCACTGGATATCTTTTGGGAAGACATGCTGAATTGTACTTTAAATCTCTCAACATTTTACTTTTTATGTATTTTTATTGTGTATATTGTCTAGTATTATATTTGCATATTTTATTTATTATTATTATTTATTTTTATTTTATTGTATTTTATTTTACTTTATATTTTTTCTCTTATAAACTCCCAACTTATACTTTGTGATACCCTAGTAGCACTCATAAAACCCATTTCTTAACTTTACATTGCAAATTCCATTTATATAGATTCTTTTAACTTCATCATCATGTGCAGCTTGTTTTGTTTATCATAAGATCAAATGGTGACAAGCCTCGTTTTCACCTGTTATTGTAATTTTTCTATATAGCTGAAAAGGATCTCACAAGTAAATCAAAACATTTCTGTAATAAAATTTTTTCTCTATCTGATTAGTACTGTTTATCTTTATTTTAACATAAGAATAGTTTTTGAATTATGAAGAAAACTTACAAACCAATTATGATCATCCCTGAAATTATATGAATATAATTTCAGATGGTGTTCAAAGAAAATAGCAGATTGTTTTATCGAGCTTGTTCTATTATTTTTGCATTGAATAAAAATGTTTTGTTCTTCAAATCAATATCATGTCTTTTGCTCATCTTGTGAAAATTCCAATTCATCAATATAAGAAAATGTCAAAAATATTTTAGATTTTCATGAAATGTATTGATTGTATTAGCTGTTAAAGAATCTGCCCTTAATTAAACCTATAAGTTTTAATCATAACATTCTTATACAGAATCTATTCTCAATATTTGAAGAAATATTACAATCTGCTTTGAAGATTAATACAGCTCAAATTATTAAAGAATTATCTAATGTTTTCACAGATACTTTCTTAATGGCTGATTTTAAAAAATCATTGCAGGGTATTTTAAATTTCCAATGTTTCAGTAAGGAACTTTTCTTTGTGACTTTTATATTTTCTAATTATTTTGGCATCTTGCTATTTTATATTGATGTCTCTTTCATATGTCAACATATTATAAGAATGATTGTAGATAAATAAAGTTACTGCTTTTAAATACGTCATATTTATATTCTTATTTAAATCAATTTATATGTTGTGATTAATCATAAATTATTTATTTACTATATTCATATTTTATTTAGTATATTGGTTGGTATGAAGAAGATAATTTTGGTGGACTGCAGAAAACCATTGAAGCCATAAAAGCTACTGATCCTAATTTTGGTTAGTTGAGAATAAAACTTATATAGGATAATTAAAATCAGTTTTTAGTTTCATTAAAATCATATTTTTAGTTTTATGATCATTTAATTTTAATTTATACTTTAGTGATGGGACATGTATTATCAGTTGGACTTGATCTGATTGGAACAGGACGTTCAAACAGAATAGACAAAACATTTCAAAAGGAAATAGATGATTTATGCTCACTTTCCCAATCACAAAAATTTCTTACTGCTCGAGAGAAACAACATGTTGAAGCTGTTAAATTGTGGTCTGATGGGTAAATTATTTCCTTTTAAAAATTTACATATATTATCATCATCCAATATTAATTAGACTGATTTTAATAGAATGTTAAATGATGCAACTGCCATTTGGGAAAATATATTATTACAACATCCAGAAGATATATTAGCGTTAAAATTGGCTCATGACACATATTTCTATCAAGGGAAATCCATACAAATAAGAGATTCAATTGCTCGAGTTATGCCTTATTGGAAGATTCAAAATCCACTTTATTGGTGAAAAAATTTTAATTTTTATCATTTTTGTATTAAAATCATTTAAATTATTTAATACAAATAAGATTTTGAGTTTGATATAATGGTTTTTTAGTTATTTGTATGGAATGTATGCCTTTGGTTTAGAGGAAACAAATCTTTATGAGAAAGCTGAATCAATGGCTACAACAGTTAAGTCTCAATCAAACCAGTTTTATTTTAAATACAGTCGAACCTCCCTTAACAGACATTCCCATTAACAGACAAAATGCTTAGACTCAATCACTTTAAATAGGCCATTAATGTATTTCAACCCCCAGACAGGGAAGATAGTGACAAAAGATTTTGGATTCTCTACAAAAATATGAACACCTCTCAAATCTCTTAAGGTTAACTCAACAGAATACTAAAAATAGTTGACTTTACAGTTGTAGATGGGGTTAGTTTACATTAGACGAATAATTATATGTCAGCTGTAGTTGGTTTTCTAGATGTTAGGCCTATTTGTTATGGCATCTAAACAGAAATGATTAACATTAAAAGAAAGCATTCCAGTAATCAATGCTTCTGAAAAAAATAAAATTAGTTGTGAACACTTTTTTGTAATTGGAAAGATGCAGATTGATAAAATAACAAAAAATAAGGAAGAAATAAGAAAGCTTTGGATTTGTAACAGCAATGAAAATGCAAAAACTGAAACTGATGAAGGTATACAATATTGATTCAATTGTTATTAATTGGTTTTGTGTTGTATGTGCAAACAATTTTCCTGTAAGTGGACCATTATTGCAAGAAAAAGCTAGAGAAGTCACAGAATCATTGAGAAAAATGACTTCAAAGCATCGAATGGCTGGCTCAAGAAATTTAGAATTAGGCATAATATGTCATTTCAATCAGTTTGTGATGAAGCTAAGACCATAGACCTTCAGGTAGTGATAGAATGAAAGCTTGAAAGCTTGTGTGAAAATTATCACCAAAGGACATCTACAATCTATTTTTTTAGAGTTTACAAAGCAAAAAAGCTAAGGTATTTTTAAGAATACAGATGTGAATAAACTTTGTGTGCAGTGGGAAGCCAATAAATCAATCTAGATGACATTCAAAATTATGGCAAAATGGCTGACCAAATTGGGCTTAAAAATGTCAAAAAAACAAATGAAAGATTTTACTCTTTGTGGATAACATTACATCTTGCACAGATATGGTTAAATCAAAACATGTAAAAATAATTTTTTTCCTGTCAAATACAACATCAGTTTGCATCAGTTTAGATCAAGGAATAATTTGATAATTTAAGATGATGTACAAAAAGCTGTTATTGCATCATATTTTGTCAAAAATTTCAGTCTGTCCAGATAGCAAGGAAATCAACAAAGTCTGTGACAGTTTTAGATGCAGCCTGCTAAATATCAAAAGTTGTTAAAAGCATTAGCTGAAGCTGTGTACAAAGATATTTTAGAATAGCTAAATTTCTTAAAAAGAATGAAATATAAATCAGAAATGAGGATAAAAAGATCAAAATAATGAAGAGATCTCTTCTTCATTTAAGAGCTTTAGTGATGCAATTAATTTAGAAGAGTACATAGCAGTCTATGATAAATTATGCACAAAAGAATCAAATTTGGAAATAAGCAATTTCACAAAGAAAAATAAAATCAAAGAAAGCAATAATGACAATGAAAAAAAATACAAAAGTCGAAAGCTGATGGGCTTAATAATGTACTAAATAGCAAGTGTGCACTAAAATATGCTGACAAACTCCAAAAATACTTCTTGAACAATGGGCTCATTATGACTAACAAACTGAAAATTATGTCAAAAAGATTGCAGTAGCAAAAAGTATAAAACAAACTGTTTTGACCAATTTCTTTTAACAATTTCAATAGTGTAACAACATTTTGCTACATCTGTATTTATTCTGTATTCTGATTACACTAAAAAGCAAAGTACTGTACTACTATATAACTTATTTTTCATTTCATTTTCATTGTATTTATTCATTTTCAATTCTATTCACTAATTTTTGATTACTGTATTTTATCTTTTAACTTTTTTTTGTGCATATGTTATTGCTTTTTGTTGGGACATAAAATAAAATTAAAATTTTCTTTTATATACAACTTTTTACTTCCAAATTTTGACTCATACTTTTTGAAAATATGATACATTATGCTTAAAGAATCACAAATTTTTTTTATTTTCCACTAACATTTGCAACTGCTATTTGGGGACCATTCTAGCATATAATTTACATTTTTATCGATATTCATTAAGATCTTTTAATTCAGTTATAAATTATTATTTAACCAATTAAAAAATTGAATGATCTTTATTTTTATCATTATATAATTTTTAACATTTTAATTATTATTACAAATTACTGTTCTACAACTTATGATATGCTTGCTATTTTTATCATTAATTTATCTTATAAAATGTTATTCTTATGTTTTAAACTACACTTCCTTACGATTAACACTATTTTATTGATGTTATTCTTATCATCTATCTAATCTATCATTCTTCTGTAATACTGTATTTCACTGTTTAATAATTTTTTTATTAATTCTTAGAATCTATACTTTTTTATTCTGAGTGAAAATTTTCCATAAAGAGCAGTGGAAAATGTTAAGGGAACATAAAATAAAAAATTATAATTAAGCAAAACATATTGCATTTTCAAGTGCTTAAGACAAGTTCGTCTCCTGATAATGGACATTCCCCATTAATGGATGAAATCTTTAGTCCCATCACTACCCACTATTAAGAGATTCGACTGTGTTTCATTTTATTTTAAATTTAATCTTGAAATAATTTTTTGATTTTTATTAGTAGGGATTAGAAATGAATTCAAAAGATGGATGGGCTACTCATGCTCTAGCTCATGTTTATGAAATGGAAGGAAGGGTTTCGGATGGCATTAATTTATTTAGTTCTACAGAGCAGGATTGGGTGGTATGAAAATTTATATATAATTTTATAATAATATATAAATTATATTAATACTTATAACAGAAAAACATTCCAATTAATAAAATATGTAAATGAATTTAAATATATTTATATTTGTTTTTTATTTATTGTTATAATATAAATTCATTTTAGAAAATTTCATATATATTCATGTATAAATTGAGAAATTTTATGTGAAAGAGTTTTGGAGGTGGAGGTCAGTATATATATACAAGGCAGCCAAAAATTGGAAAAATTTTAAATGATAAGATTTTCCATCTGTCTTGCAGCCACCATATTTATTCCTGACAATGATCATTATCTAACCATAAATGGATACTGTTTCCAGTTGTTTTGATGTGTGTGTTTTAATCATGCTCAATAAGATTTAGATCAAAGTTTCCCTAAGATGTCTTTGCTCACAAATAACTCAAAAAAAAGAAAAAATGTCTTCTTATGAATGTTTAGCATTTATTGCAGTTAATGTAAGCTTGGAACTTCAGTAGATTCCCTACTGACAAAGTTCCAAGTTCACATACAGCTTTTGCTCTAGCTGGCTTAATTTTCTTAGCTCTCCTTTTCTTCTACTTATGTTCATTGTTGAATTAACTCCTTGAGTTTTGAAATTAAGCCTAATTAATAAGCAAAAAAATTTTTTTTAAATTAAAATTGTGAAATCTCAGTTAATATTCATCAAAATTTTTTAAAATTTTCAAATTTTATTACAGATTTTGTTCTCTTTCTAACAGTGTAAACATTTTTTCAAATTTTATTTTATTTTTTTATAACTTTTCATAATGTTTGAGATTGGCGAAAACACAATTTTTAATATGAAATTTTAGCCATGCAATGAAATTGTCAATATTTTTAGATATCGACAAGTCTTCTGAACAAAATGAGCTAAGAATGAAGAAATTTGCTCAAAAATTTCAGAAATTATTGATAAAAAAAACCACAAGTTATTTACCTTTTGAAAATTGAAGTTGTCATATAATTAATAAAATTTACATGAATTCTTTAAAATATTGTTATTTTTATTAATATTTCATATTTATTAACTTGTTCTTACTTCATTTACACAATTTTTTGCAGTACATTTTATAAATTGTTTTATTTACATCAAAAAATTCTAACATTTATGAAAATGGCCACATCTGGTACATAAACAGCTAAAATATATTTTCTGTTCCTCTAATTGAACCACAGTGATTTTATTGTAATTCAGGATTCAATGCCACTTACCCATATCTAAAATAGGCTTGGCTGCAATTTCCCATGAAGCGACTGGCTGCTGTAAAGTAATAAAAGTGCCACACTCCTTTGAATGATCTGAGGGTGTTTGTTTCATTTTTCATGATTTTTCTCTTAAATTTCAATGAAATTAAAATAAAAAATGAATGATTAAGATAAATTGTAATTTATTTTAACAGAATTAACCATTATTTTCTTATTATCTGCAATATTTTTAATTTTCAGAATTTTACAGCTTATTTTTAAAAAAATTCTATTTTTTCCAAAAATTTCCAAAATATCATTTATTGAATATCATAATCAGAATGGGTTTGATATGTTAGACTATAAACTCAACAAGATGAGATAAAAATTCAAATTCTATCAAGTTGTTCAAATATAAACAATGTTTTGTTTATATGTGATTTTAAAAAATATTTTGGCAACTGAAAAGTATAAGACCTACCAAGGGTGTATTTTCAACAGTTATACAGAAAAAAACTGATTCGCAAAAGCTGGATTAATATAATCAGGATTGACTTTTTTATATCACTTTTTTATTATTATTATTTTTTGTTCCACCATCTTGATATCTGTAGACAGCACATGCACTCAAGTGATTAAAATTGTGCATTATTCTAAATGTTGTTTTTTGGTTTTTTTTAATTTAGAATATTTTGATTGCAAATGAAAAGAACACTTAAATGTTTTTATAAGATTAACAAAATATAATTATATTTAGCAAATAGAAATATTATTTCTTATATTTTATATATTGAAATTTTATAAAATATATATAAGTTTTATAAATTGTAATGCATTCTTAAAAACTTTCTTTTTTAGACTTGTGGAATGTTAGCTACTCATAATTTTTGGCATTGGTGTCTTTGCTACATTGAAAAGGTTAGACCAGATATTTTTAAGACAATATTTGTAACTAAAAGTTGTATAAGATCATTCTCAAAACTTTAGGGTGAATATGAAGCAGCTTTTGATATATTTGATCAAGAAATGTCTAAAAGAATGAGATCAGGAGCTATGCTAGATATTGTTGATGCTACCTCTCTCCTGTATCGATTAGAACTTGAAGGTAATTTTTTTTTTATTTCTGCTTTGAATGATTCTACTTTTGATTTTTATATTAAATCTTAATAATTGTTATATTATCATCATCACCATTATTGTTGTTATTACTTATTATTTTTATATAAAATATATTGAGAATGCTGTACTTATACTATATATAGATATGAATATAGTAATTATATCATATTTCACTGCAAATAGGGAAATAGTAATCAAATAATCTAAACTAGCCAAATTAACCGTTAATGTATTATTTTTGAACTAAACTGCAATTTAATAATTATTTATTAATTTATACTATGGTGCCACCATATATTGAATTAATAATTATTTTAATTTAAACTAGGATAGTTCTATTACTTAATAATTGAACTTTAATTTTTAATTAAATTCCTGAAATAAAAATTTGCCTTTGAGTTGAATTAGGAACTTCTGGTATCACTCCCAATGCCTTAGTCAGTTAAAAAATCAACACAACTGGTAGATTTTCATTTTGGAAAACTTAAATATTAATTAATTTAGAACATTTATTGGCCTAGATTAATATTTTAGTAATTATGATCTATTTGAACATAACAGATCTTCATTGAGAAAAGTATTCTAATTTGTATAAAAATGTTAATACATTAATTAATTTAAAACAAAAATGTAATCATCTATAAATATATATAACAAGTAGATCATGATATGAATAAAAAGGTAATTAACCTCTTGCATCCATTGATGGCATTTACTATGCATGGCAAAGACAAATAAACAAATTTTTACAATTATAATTTCATGAGCTCTAATTGACACATTGCAGCTGTGTTTAGGGTTTTGAAAAAAGACCATAATGAGTTTCTGATGGTGGTTCTCAAATGTTTTCTTGCTGAAATTTATTTTAAATAGTGTTTATGAAAATTTATCTAAGTATTTTTTGGAAAATTCTTTTTTTCTCCCTTTTTCTGTATTCTAGATTACTATATTTGTTTTTCTGATTATATATTGAAATAAAGTTAATTACCCAAATTTTTTTATAAAAATTAATTTTTTATAGTATGAACTATAAAATCTTAAAAATAAAAAAAAAAATGTAGATAATACCAAAATTTTGCTTATTTTTGTATTGAGGTTTTTACTTCATTGCATTTTTGTTTAAAATGAGGAAATATTAATATAAACAAAGATCTACCATTAAAAGGAGTGTGGTATTTTATTGCCATAAATCCTTTCCCGTACTTTTCTTGCCAAGCCTACTAATCTCTGGAAAGTGGGTGTTGAGATTGATGTGAGAGTCAGCTATCAGGGAGTCCAATAAAAGTAAAGAATATTAGTTATTTATGTATAAGAGGAAACTGCTTTTGATTTATATTATTTTTTGATATAAATTTTAAAATTTATAAAAAAAAGTAATTAAATTTAAAAATTATTGAAATTAAGGAAAAATATTTCAATTAAATTATATAAATTTCAAAAGAATTGTATGAATTATCTTAATATTTATTAATCAAAATTTGTATATTAATTGGTTTTTGGTCTGATTTTCTTTATTTATGGCTTGTTTTATTCAGAAGACCAACAGTTATCCAAAGATTGCAATTATTTCATTAGATGGCTAAATCTTCATATAAAAAATTGTTTTTTTGGGAATCTCATATATTGAATAAAATTTTCAGAAAAAATTAAATTAAAAAAATACATATATTGTTTAGAAAGAAAGAAAAACATAATAAATTGTAAAAATTTGAAAATATTTTGATGAAAATTAAGTGAAATATTGATGATTTTAATTTTTTTATATTAATTAGGCTTAATTTTATTAATTCCTGGTATGAAAATATTTAATAATTGAACAAAATCTTGATTTTATTGATAGTCTCTTATATTTAGAAAGGAAATAATGTTCCTAATTTAAGTTAATATAAATATGTTGTTAATATAGTATCATATTTGTATTCTGAAAGTATTGCTAATATTACGTCTCTAGTTCATTTTTATCTAAATTTGGTTACTACTGCTAATAATAGTAGCCCAAGCACTGCACAATAGACCATTGTTGGTTGCAGTGCTTGGGCTGGGTAGGCTCCTCCCTTCCTAATAATAATAATAATAATAATAACTTTTAACTCACAAAGTAGATCATTGTGAATTGTGTGGTTTATGTACAGATTTATTAAAAACACATTTGAAAAAATATTCATTTCATATTTGCAGCCTGATAAATTATATCTTTGAAAGTAATATCAAATCATGTATGAATTTTATAAATATAAAATAAGATATAACTCATATAGCTCATTCTCATATCAGGTAAAAAAAATAGTTTTGTACAAAAGATTCTTGAAATTAATGTTTAGCCTGAAGATTCATTTATATATAAATTTTGCAACAGACCAGTAGATAAGATTTAAAGAAAGACTGGAAATCTGCATTATAACAAATTTGAATATGACTCAATCAGGTTATCTTCCAACAACAATCTTTAATCATTTAATACCAACTAGCAATTAAATAACTGTGCAGATGATGACTGCTTTTCCATATTTTATCAAAATAAAACATATTCTATTAATATTATACTTATCTGTAATCAGTGGCAGCTCGGGACTTGAAATCACGGGGATGCTACAACTTTTGAAATATGTTTACACAGTGTAAATACAGTATATAAATATTTGGATAAAATAACAAAATTATAGTAAAAATAATGTTAATATACGTTACTGCTAAATCCTGTATATTCTAGGAAGTAATATAAATGATTCTAGCACAACTTGCAGTATGGGAAAACACCAATATAGTTTTTATTCTAATTGAATGAACGTTTTCGGCTAGATGCCATCGTCAGGTTCTAACAGAAAAATAATTCCTATTATTGAAAAAACCAACACTTTCAGCAAGTATAACAACGTTTATTTAGATATAACATTTTCGGACAACCATTCAAGTCCCTCTTCAGTACCTTATTACATTCATTGTTCACTATGTAAACTATTATGAAACATATATTATTATGGAATATGTGCAATTTTAAATATAATTCTTATATGTATAAGCCAAAAACGTTCATTCAGTTAGAATAAAAACTATATTGGTGTTTTTCTGTACTGCAAGTTGTGCTGGAATCATTTATATTATTTCCTAGAATATGGTAAAAATAAAAAACAAATTAAAAATGAAAAAAATATTGTCTATTATCAATAAAATGATACAGTTTGATATAATTCAAAATTATTTAAAAATAAAATATATTATTCTTGTTTTGTTTTATGAAAAGACATCGTTTGTTATTGATAAAATCATACAGTTTAGTATAATTCAAAATGTTGTCTTTAATTGTAATATTCAAATATTTAAAAAAACGGAGGAAACATGATAAG